>JASFAX010001961.1:0-48041 GCA_030737875.1 Allium sativum | reverse complement strand
TTTCACACCAATCACAACCAATAAATATCGTCCATGGTTTGTGGCCAAGGGGCGTATATATATATAGGTATATTTCACTTCCATTCAACACAGATATAATTTTTACAACGCATATATAACTTATACATCGACCATACAACTTATACAACGCTTATACATGAGGTGTACAACGCTTATATAAATCGTACATCGACTATATAATTTATACATCGTCGTTTTCCATATCGTTTATAATTTAGAAATCTCATATTGGGTTCCACTCCACCAAAAATAGCAGAAGGCTTAGAAAAATATGCGGTCTCTTCTAGAATGTAGAAGACGTCCACACGAGTCCACTATCTCTTGTTTCACTGAATTTCGTCAACAAACGAAAAAGATATGATTTTTATAGTGAAATCAAAAACCGTAGTGCTTTAAACTGCTATAATATAGTTTATATAATTTTCAGCCGTACTTCAACAGTTTGGTTCGAAACTAGGTTTCAAATTTTCAGCTAATCTGTTGATGACACGGGGATCGGGTTGTGCGAGGTCGAAGGAGGAGGAGAGGCACTCAGGCGCCGGAAGTGGGCCCCAGTTCGGTAGCCTGACGTGGCCGCGGCGGCGAATCAAAGGGCTCGACTTTCGGTTACCCATATCTCCATGAAAACTCCACGAAAAAAATCCAATCCTGGTATAGATTTGAAGCTCGTCTCGAGCTCTTCAAAATCTTCAACTGGATTGTTTGATTTTGATGCATGGATTGATTATAAAATGAACGGGAAGCTAACGAACGATTTCCGCCTGTTATTCGATCGTCGGGGAGAGAGAAAGGTTGAGGTGGACGAATAGAACTTTTTTCTTTAATTTATATATTTTAAAATTTCGAAAATACCCCCTTTCACGCACGAACTCCAATCCAAACCCAATGACTGTCGTCCCTAGCGTTTTACCCCCATTCCGAACACAATGGGATATGTTTCGTAGGCCCATTCGACTGTTTCAGTCAGTTTTCCTTCAAATTAAAATAAAAAACATTCAATATTTAATTTGAACGTACATTTCAATTTGCCAGGGCCACAAACTGATTCGAAAAATTCCAGAAAAATAAATCTAGCTATGTTTTGACGATACGGTCCCAACAAAACTAGTTTCGTCGAATTCTGAGACCATTTGAAAAATGGCCCATTTCTGGTCGATCCAATTTAACTATAATTGACCAAAACACGTTTTCCTTTGCCACGCTCACATACTAGCTTCAAAAAATATAAAATTTGAAACTTAGCAATAGTTTAACATCTTGGATCAAACAAAAGTGGTTTCATCGAATTCCGAGGTCGTTTGCAAAATGGCCATTTTCACGGGCTATATAAACTCCATAGCGACCTTTCAGAAAATTCATTTGGCCATAACTTTTGCTTCCCGTTATGAAACTTCGATTTTTCAGATTCGTTAGAAAGGTATTCACTAACAGATTTAAATATTTTTGTTTTCACTCAAATCCTTTTTGTTTTGCACCCAGTACAGTCAGTCAAAGTTTGAATTCAAATTTTGAAACTACCGCGCCATTTCAGGCCTTGTTTATAATTAGAATTAATTATATTTATTTTCAAACGTCGATTCAAACTCACTTTTCATCGTTGTTATTTAAAATATTTATTTTAAATATTTAAAATCCACTAAAATAGCCAATTTAAATTTTTTAAATTAGTTCAGATTTTCCGGGTCGTTACACTGCTCTCTTTAATATTTCTTCTTATTAAATTCTTGTTTACTCTTTTCTCTCTGAGTTCTCTTTTACTTTATTTCAATTTCTGTTCTTGCTTGCATTGGGTTTTTTATTTTTCTGATTTTATTTTCTTGAGATCTATTGATTCGCCAAGAGGTTAATAGATCTCATCTCTAATTCTCAAAGATCTTAAATATTCTCTGCTAGTCTGTCTCTCTTCTATTCTAGCAATTTCTTATTCTAAACTAATCAAATCAATTACTCAATTTCGTCTAGCTCGCCTAGAATTTAAATAAACATTAGTAAATTATACAGCTCCTTGTGGATTTGACCCGTACTCGCACAAATACTACAACAGACGTCGTGCGCTTGCGGTAAAATAAAATCGCGGTTTGTGTTAACAACAAAAACCGTCGATCAAGTTTTTGGCGCTATTGCCGAGGAGTTAAATAGTTTCAGTTGTTTATTTAATATTCGATTCGTGTTAGATTTTTTAATTTGTGCTTTGTATTCCTTTTTCCTATTTAGCTATAGTTCTTTCTTTATTTTATTTGCTTTCTTCATATTAAAAAAATCATTTTTTTTCTTGTTTTATTTAGTTTAATTGATTGTTTCTCTTTGTTTTCTTATTAGCAGCTTTTTGTTTATGTTTTCTTTAAAAAAATGTTTTTTTCCTTCTTTTCTATTTTAGTTTTGAAGTTCTCTATTAAAAAAAAACCAGTTTTTTTTCATTCTGTTGCTTCTTCTATTGCATATAACTTTAAAAAAATTCAATCTTTTTTCTATTATTTGTTTTTTTTATTTTTAGTTTTTAATAGTCTCAGGTTTTGTTTACTCAAAAAAAAAGAAAGAAAAAAAATTTAGAATAAAAAAATCAGTTTTTTTCTATTATTCTGCTATTTTTTTTCTCACATAAAACTTTAAAAAAAAACAACATTTTTTCTTGTTTCGCAGTAGCTTGCTTTACCACAAATCACTACACAAGGAAAGTCACACCAGACCTGAACTGTGCTAAGCCTTCAACAGCAACCTCGCCTGAAAGTCCAAAACAGAAAGCCGATCAATTTGACACAAGAGAGGGCAATTCAAGAGAAATGACGTTGGCATTATAACTACTGTGAGTATTTTAACTTTCAGTTCTTATTTATTTAGGTGGTTGTCAGTAATTTTAACTTGATAACAAATTAAAAAAATAAAATTGTTGTTTATGCAAATGTGTTTCGAAACGATCGTAAACGGTTAGAAAGACGTAACACTATTTCTCTTGAACAACTGACATCAATGAGTAATCATGGTTCTGCACCACAATCACCTAGGCATAACGAAATGGATTTTAATAATCAAAATCAAAATAATCAAAATCCAGTTTTTCCTTTCCAACAAAATTTTCAACAACCACGACCACGTCGAGGTTTATCGTTAAGAGAATAATGCTACCCAATTAGAACTGCACAACCTCCAATTACAGTTTCTCCACCGATCGAAGGAAATAATTTTGAATTAAAATTTCTTTCATTCAAGGCGTTCCAAAGTTTACTAGTTCTAAAAATGCATATGAATTTCTTGATGATCTTGAATTATATACATCCACAATAAAAATGCATCAACTTTCACATGAATCCATTAAACTTAGATTGATTCCATTTGCTCTAGTAGGTAGCGCTAGAAGGTGGTTTAAGTCTCTTCCACGACCTTCTATTTATAGTTGGAATGATTTCAAAACAGTATTCATAAAAAAGTTCTTTCCTTTTTATAAAACTCAAAAAATTAGAATTGAAATTCATCAATTCACGCAAAATGAAAGGGAAACCTTTTTCCAATATTTTGAATGGTTCAACCAACTATTACAAAGTTGTCCTCATCATGGAATTCCAAAACACATATTATGCAAAATATTATATGAAGGACTTAATTATCCAAATTGAACTCAACTTGAAACTATGTGTTGTGGAGAATTTTTGGATAAATCAAGCGAGGAAGCTTGGTTTTTTTCCGAAGAATATGCCGATAAAGATCAACAATGGAAATCAATTCATACAAATCCTAGAGGAGTACACGCAGTAGACACCTCCCACTTCTTTACCAATGACTACCTAGTCAAAGAAGAGCTACTTCTGTATTCTCAAGAACAAGTGAACGCCTTTGCTCCAACTAATCCTTCATATATTTCTAACTGGAGGAAGCATCCAAATTTGTCGTGGTCAAATCAAAATAATTTTGCAAGATCTTCACATTTTTGTTCAACGAGCCAAAATACTCAACCTCCTCAAATACCCAATCCAACATTCGTTCCTCAAAGTAAGAGTTCTACCAGTCAAACTTATATAACTCCACATCGTAGAAACACATCAAAACCATCTCAACAGCCACAGTGCTATGTTCTTCCTGAAAGACAAATTAAGGAAATTCGTAGAGAAACTGATTATAAATGCAATCAACTCATGAAAATGGTAAAGAACTTGTCCATAGATAACAAGAATGAGAAATTATCAAGTCAAGTGGAAGTAAAACCTAAATATAATAATTCTTGGGGAGTGAATTCTAGTGAGGATGAAAAATTAAGCTCGATAAATTCAATTTTTACCTTAAGATCGGGTAAGAAAATTGATAATATCAGAGATTTCGGTGCTTTTAATAATATGATGTCTCAATTGTTGACTTACCACACTTCCAACCGTTATCGAAAGGTGGCACTCGTAACATTCTTCCCTCCTCTATGAGCAAGCCAAACGATAATCATAATCTTATTTGCAATGATAATCTTGAAACAACCGCTTATGAAATTGAAAATGAAAATCCTGATGAAGTTGTTAAAAATTCACAGATAGATTTGGATTTTGATTCTTTTAAAGAACAAGATTTAGTCTTGAATTTCGATCTCCCTTTACCTAACACTAACGAGATGGAAACCAAAAATTTTGAGGTTGGAAATTTTAAAAACAATAAGGCTGTTGCTGGTGTGGAATTTGGTGAACTCAAACTTATTGAACTGTCTGAAAATGGATTCTCAAACGATGGTGAGTCAAATTTAATTTATGAATTGCAAAAGAGGAAAAATGTGAGAGCTTAGTGTGTGAAGTAGAAAATTACAATAATGAGGCTAATGGTGAAGGTGAACCCAAAATTAATTTTGAACTTGTTGAGAATATCAAAATGTCAACTAACAAGGCACTTAATATTGAACATGATCATTGATCACCTCTTGATTTTACTAATTTATCTACAATTGTGCATGATCACTTATTTATAAAGTACTACACCGATAAATTTGTCGAGTATATGAATCACATCATGCACAAAGCTTGGTTGGAGAAATCTACATTTACAAGATACCTAGATATCAATCTAATTAACTATAAATCTAGGTATAAAAATGAGATGCTAGTGAAAAGAAGTTTCTTATTAAGCAATGTACCTAAGCATATTGTAGGGGGAACAAATAACACAAAAACCGAGTGCGGAAGAAAAAGGTGGTGGAAATATATGCATCGCATTCATCGTAAACATATATATTATTTTATACACAATTAATTTATGCATATCAGTACATTGCATTTTATATTACAAATCATTTTGCATTGCATCCATTTATGGGTATTGTCCTTCAAGTTTAGAAAACGTTATGAACAGTGGGGACACTGTTGAATTTAAGTGTGGGGGGAGAGTTATATTGCATTCATTCATTTTTTTTTTCAATTTTACATGTTTTTCCTAGTTGCACTCATTTTTTTTCTTTTTTGCATGTAAAATCACATTTATTTTAAGCATGCGCATTTAAGACATAGAATTTACTTGGAAAAAAATTGGTTTATTATAAACAGATACAGTAGGGTAGATATATTGCAATAGTCATTTGATGGAAATTTTTGTGAATCATTAGCTTCAGATGGAAAATAAGAGGAAAAGTGCAAATCACAGAAGATAATAGTAAGCTAATATGCAGGTTGATTCATAGGTGGAAATTACGAAGCTTGTTATTTATTATCATTGTTTAAAAAGTGTTATCTCTAGAATACACAAGTTAACAATTTTCACATCTATATAATGAAGAGGTGCTAAGATGATTTTGCATTGTTCTCTCTTGGCTAATAATTATAGTGATAATGATAATAATAATTAATAAACCAAGGGTATCCAACATTGCTAGTACATCTAGCGTTGGTGTGCACACCCGCCAAGCTCTGTCCCACTCTCACGTAAGCCCGAAAGGCAGTGCATGAGAGGTATACCTTGGTCTCATTTTATGAGTTGGGCACCTAAGGATGACCGACCTATATTGACAATGTCAGAGTCGGCATGCACAATCTGCTAAGCTCTATTCCATTCTCACGTAAGCCCGAAAGGCAGTGCATGGATGGTATACCTTGGTCCATGGGTTAGGTGTATGAGTAAAATAAAATAAAATATGTGGTATCATTAAGTAAAAATATAAATAAAAAGAGTGGATAAGTGAATGAAATCAAAGCATACTCTTATTTTTATCGATTTGAAATTGTTATACAAGTGAAAATAGAAATATCACTTTGCAAACTTTGAAAATCACGAAAAAATGAACTTCATAATTTCACCATGTTTTAACCTAAATATTAGCAAGCTAGAGTCTGATGCGATAAAAACTTGAATTTTGTTTGAATTTGTTATTAGATGATGAAATTAAATTTCTTGATTTTGACAACTGCATTTATATGCTACAATATTGTAACTATTTAGAACAAACCGATTCATCATGTTTTACATATATTCTTTTCATTCATATAGTTGCCTTAATAGCATATCATGTTGCATTGGATTTTGTGGGTAGTATCCGCTGAAAACCCTCACGAGACACAACTCGTCCTACTAGGGACACCTAGGGGTTTAATGGCTTGTTGCATACGCTAAATGCAATCGTGATTCGCTACGAGAGTGTGGCTAATAAATTTAGGTGGGTTTTTATTCGAGACGAATAAAAGTTCTAGTGTGGGGGTATTTGATGAACATCAAATTGTGTAAATTTTACATTGCTTAAATATGCATTTTATTATTCTAAGACAGTATTACTCGGTCTTTTTAATTGTGTTTATGGCAGGTGCTTTATTTTCAAAATCAAAAGAAATTCCATCTAAAAAGGGGCCAACTTGAGAAGATTCTAGAATATTCTAGAGAAAGAAGCTTCTAGAAGAATATAGAATAAGCTTGATCAAGAATCATCTGCAAAAGATCAATTCAAAAGTTTCTAGAATGTGCTAAGCAAGAAGCTCCTAGAAATACAAAAAAAGAGATTTCAAAAACAATAAAGAAGGAGAAAATAAAGGAAGACCAAGTAAAAGCTCCTACAAAAATCTTCTTTTTAGATCTAGATCCAAGGAGCACTATAAATACCCCTACCTAGCGTTAGTTTAGGCGATCTTGGCATTGATGCCATTAGGGCATCAAAATTAGGTTTTTCTTCTCTTCTCTTATTTTGTTCTCTTTTAATCAAACCTCTATTTCAGCAATAAAAATTTGGTTTTCTTTTTATTCTGCTCTCTGTAATATTTGTTCTTATTAAATTCTTATTTACTCTTTTCCCTCTGTGTTCTCTTTTACTTTATTTTAATTTATGTTCTTTCTTACATTGGGTTTTCTATTTTTCTGATTTTATTTTCTTGAGATCTATTGATTCGCCAAGAGGTTAATAGATCTCATCTCTAATTCTCAAAGTTCTTAAATATTCTCTGCAAGTCTGTCTCTCTTCTATTCTAGCAATTAATTATTCTAAACTAATCAAATCAATTACTCAATTTCGTCTAACTCGCCTGGAATTTTAATAAACATTAGTAAATTATACAACTCCCTATCGATTCGACCCGTACTCGCATAAATACTACAACAGATGCCATGCGCTTGCGGTAAAATAAAATCGCGGTTTGTGTTAACAACAAAAACCGTCGATCAGTTAAGTACATCTCATGTAGGTGGGTAATATTTGTATATATAGGCCCACAAACTTAACCATTAAGTAAACATGTTTGAATCAGTGGGAGGGTTAAGTACATATCGGGTTGGTGGGTAATATTAGTAAATATAGACCCACAAACTTAACCAGTTAGAAACCCTAGTAACGGAGACCCATTTCAGTAGTAACCCACATAGATGTATCAAGGTACCCTGAAACTAGGTAGGGTGGGGCATGATTACTGGGCTGATTAAAAGCGATTAAAATAGTGGCAGGTGGTACGTCAGTGTGGTTCCGACGATTTACGGGCGTGCACATACTCCGGAGTAGGAAAAAGCAGGCATTGGGTAACAGTAATTATACACTGTGCATCTTGAATCGTGTCGGGTTTCTATCGTAAGGATTGATATACCTTATGGTGGGACCAACACAGGGTATCTACACACAAGAGAGGGCCGAATTGACATAGACACATGGAACATTAATACAAGTAGGGAGCCAATCGATAGGGTGGTAAGGGTACATCTAACATCTTCATGGCGATTAGGCTGATTGAGGTAAGATCCTCATACTAGATGTACACCTGAAGGCTACCATAATTGCGGGGATTGGGATCACGTTGTAATATGACCATTTTACACAGATTACTAGTTGGGACACTAGTTAGGCAGTGCAGAGGTATAAAATTCAGAATAACAAGGTAGTAGTGAAGCAAAGAAAGAGTAGAAGCGCATTCTGTTTACCTTGCCTTATCATATCTATGCTAATCGTATGTTATCTTGTTATCCTTGTTATCACGGTATTGTCTTATATTCAGTTTATTCATGTCATGATGCTTTTGCCTATTCTCATGCTGAAAGTCACTGGACTTACCAAACTTATGTCTGACCTAGTTTGTTTCGCCTCTTTTCTTCCGTTCCACCTCCCCAGGTTCACAGGGAGGAAATGTTACCACTAGCTCAGTTTTCTTTCCAAGCTCGAAGATAGTCGATGTATTGCTTTGGACTCTCTCTTCCATTGCTATGGCTGGTTCATGCTTTATTAGGGAATATCATTGTTATTTTTATGCTTCTTTTATACTTGGAAGTTTTTGAATCAAGACGAAAGTTCTATGTATTATTTTTAAGTATGATTGAGACAATTATTGTAAAAGCTTGACCGAACCACATTGTTTATAAAATGACTTTATTTTCCGCTGCTTTATTTGTTTGTCTTGTAATTTATTTGCATCTTTTACCTAAAATGCTCCACCGAAGTTAAGGCATTCCCTTTGTGAGCGACCTTAACGGAGGTGGGGTGTTACATGTGGTATCAGAGCTGAAGGTTACCGGATCAGATAAAAGATTTGAAAAATTATTTTCAAAACGGTTTTAAAAAGAAGCATTTTTCAAAAGAAATGTTTTGTTTTAAAGGCATATTACCAAAGCCATATGCCTTATCTTTTGATTCTCTGCTTGAATCCTTGTTTCCTTCTTTCCTGAGTCTCCGGGGCTCCTAACTTTCTGGGAGGTATCCTCATCGCGACATGATTCCGTAGGTTTGATGAGACTATGACACCTACCAAAGGGCAATGAAGTGCCCAACTTCCATCTATAGTCACAATAGTCCCACCTGCGGCTAATTTTCTTGCAAGCTTTATAAGGATTTCCGTGCGATGGGGGCAGCTTTCAAGAGACTTGTCAACAAGTTACACAAGGATGGCAAAGATGAGAATAAGGGAGTTTGGCTAAGGAGCACAACCCAAGGATGAGGAACTCATGGATATAGACTTGGTTCACAAAGGAGGTAAAAAGAAAGAGGTGTAAGTGGAAGAATCATAGGACAAGAAGGGAAGGAAAAATAGGAAAACCTAAGACAAGAGGAAGCGTCTTTATAACGGGTCATAAAATTAAGGAGAAGGGCAAGAACTAAGGACAGGATTTTCAGGGGGGCAAGTGCATGCTCTCGCCGCCAGCGTACCTGAGAGAGAGGTAGTAAATTTTCTGTTGAAAAAGTATAGTTTTTCTTTTTGATCATCCTGTTAGTACTCTTTTGATTTTAGCACTTCACATTCATTTATATCTGCTTCCATAGTTGAGTCTCTGCACCCTAGAGCTTGTATAGTAGAGGATCCCATTATTGTCTCAAATCCAATTGGTGGATCGGCTCATTTATATTTGGTTTGTAAGGATTTGAGAATAGCTATATTAAGTATTGAGTTTAAGTGTAATGCTTATGTTTTCAGGTTTCATGGGTTATGGGTTGATTCTAGACATGGATTGGTTAGCTAGTAATTGTGAAAGGAGGGTAGTTAGACTTTCGACTTGCCTCGGGAATACCCACGAGATTTCATGCAACCCTAAGGGATCAATTTGTCCTAGCTACCTAGAATCACTTGATGCATCTATCGACGATTTGCAATCCGTTAGAGTATTCCATGAGTACGCAGATGTTTTTGATCAGGTTAGGGGTTTATCCCCTAAAACGAGAGATAGACTTCCTCAAATATCTAGTTGAGAATGCAAAACCAGTTGCATTACCTGTACGACCCATGAATCCAAGGGAAAGGAAGGGCTCAGTAAACAAGTAAAAGAGTTACCTGAAAAAGGGTTCATAAGGCGAAGTATTTCTCAATGGGGTGCTCCAGTTGTTTTCGTAACAAAGGCGGATGGTTCACTTCGCTTATGCATATAGCATCTAAGGGAAGTCTCAAATACCCTCCAAGCGTATCAACTTAAGGCGAAGTTCTCCAAAAATGTCATTTTTGGAGAGAAGAAGTAAGGTTTCTAGGACATGTGGCGCCCAAAGAAGGGATAGCCGTAAATCCCGCAAAAGTAGTTGCGGCGCAAGACTGGAAGGTCCCAAGGAATGGAACAGAAGTAAGAAGCTTTCTTGGACTAGTAGGCTAATATAGGAAGTTAATTAAGGACTTTGCGACGGTATTAGCCCCACTTACAAGATTGATGGAGAAGAATCTAATCATCTTAGTATATACACTTGGTAAAATGGTTAGCATTTGTTTATTTTCAAGAGATAGTTCTGGGAATGTTAGCATGACATGGCAGAAGTTGTAGTGCCAAGTATACTATAAGAAGAATAGGTGGAACGAGAGGCGATAGTGAAATGAGTTCCAACACACATTCTGGAAACAGAAATTAAGAAGCTACGCAGTCGTGAAGTTAAAATAGTCAGAGTAATATGGAATGGAGCACAAGAAGATGCGACTTAGAAGACTGAAGACTAGATATGCGCATCATACCCTTTTTGAGGGTATATCCTTGATTCCTCTTTTTCTATAAAGTTTATTTGCATGCTAGTCTTTATCTTTTAAGTATATCCTCTCGGTCCTATCCTCGATCCTTAGGTAGAAGCCAATGGATGTAAACATGTTTTTGAAACATGTTATGATTGATGGTTGCAAGTGGTTGCAAGTGTTTGCTAGTGGTTGCTCGTGGATGCATATACACACATTAGGCACTAGATCGGCTCAGTCACTTTCATATTGCATATGCATGAGTGAATTTTTATGGATCGGAACTTGATGTGTTACCATATGGATGTTGCATTTGTATGAATGATTGTGCACTCATGTAGAAGTTATAGTATGATTAGGAATAATTGCATACATGATGGACTCATGGCACCGACATAATTCGCATTAAGGAGGTCAACTAAATCAGTAAACCGCCTGATTTTGCATTAGAAAAGGACATGTACACACACTATGCATATGATCATGAAAGCACTAGAAATCCTTTTGAGGACAATGGACGCCTGTGATTGAATGGTTGATTAGATGGATATTGGATGTAAGGATACATTATCCTTGACTTGAAGATTTCAGGGACGAAATCCTTTAAGGAGGGGAGAATGTAACACCCTGTATTTTCTATGTTTATTAAAGTAACGAATTAAAGAATACTAAATTGTAAAAGCAAGAATTAAGGGAAACGGGTTATCCCATTGCGTTCGTCTCGGAATTTTGCTTGAGATAGAGTCTGAGTATGCGTGAATCAGACTCCGTATGAAGAAGTTATGGAGTTCAGAAGATTTCATGTTTAAACAAAAAATTATATATTTTAATAATTAAATAAGAAAACAAATCGAATTTCAAAATCACATAAATCAGCTTGGCAGCGAAATTCCCGCCCATAGGGGTCGACCCCCCCAAGGGGATCGACATAGGTGTCGACCCCCAAAGAGGGGTGTCGACTAGGGTGTCGACCCCCCTATAGGGGTCGACCCCGTTGCCCAGATCCAAACAGTGACGATTTTCTGACTTGTTGCCGAGTCACTAGGGCATAGGTGGCAATTTCTGGATAGCTCTATCTAGTCTGGACGATTCTGATTGCTCCTAGGTTGATCTAACGGCTCACATAAATCTAAACCTCTATAAAAGCGACCCCAACCCTCAACCCTAAATCACACAACTTCATTCCAAGGAGCCACCATGTTGTCCATGGCCAACCTACCATAGCCGCCATTGTTCTCCAACTAGGAAGCAAACTAGAAAGCAAGTTAGAAGCTACGAATCAAATCTAAATTAGAGAATCGAAAGTCTACATCAAAGGAACAGCTAATCAAATTCAGAAATCAGATCTCAGAATTCAAGACCAATCTGTAATTTGTAAGTTCATGTTACTTTTAGAAATAAAATTTAAATCGTGATTCTGACATTGTAATAAATCTGAATATGAGATTATGCCTATTTCTATCCGTCTATTTATATCCATTGGATCTATCTCATTTATATAATTATGTCCATTCTTTGTCTCTTCTTTCCTTCTTCTCCTTTTGTTTTTATAGCCAGGCTACTGCGAGCCTGAGCCAAATCTCATAAGAGATGAACATATGTTGGGAAAAATTGGACATAATACATGATTTGAACATGGCCAGCGCTAAAATTGGGAAAAGTATTAAAATATGCAAACATTTAACTTTTCTTTTCTTGACATTTAAAAAAAATGCAGAATGATCGATCATGTAAGTTAAAGTAAAAAATAAAATGTAGCTCAATCCCCCCATGGTTTGCAGGGTCCTAGACCCCCGCCAGCGCTGCGCCCAGACCCGCTACTCAGCTCGCCTTCGGCTTGATGTATATTTGTCAATGTCAGTGTCAGTCCAAATTGAAACTACGTATGTAATGAGTGAACTGAATGATGTAGCGAGGAATATTTGTATGTGTGATTGACTATGTTATTAACAGCGAATTGTAAATAGTGGAGTTAGAAATATGTACTATTTCAAATGTTGAAGTAGAATATTTATTCGAATAAAAATACTGCTTGAATATTTAATTCTGTGCTGTAGCATTTAGTTCATCTTTTTGTTATATTATATATTTAAAAAAAAAATCTATAGCAATATTTTTGGAATGTTGCTACAAACACTTATGGATGTTGTTATAGACGCAAATAGGGGTTTATTGCAATAATATTTTGCCTTAGATAGACAAAATGTTGCCTTTGAGGTCTGTAGTAATGATGAAAATTGCATCACAGTAAAAGTGTTGCCAAAGACCTATGCCAACATTTTTTGTGCTGTAGAAGGCCATTTATGGCGTAGTGAATTGATAGACAATTGGCCCTCTCAAAGACTAAAGAGCATAGGTGTCGTGACGTAATCCGATATTATTTATCTGGCCAAGCAACAGGGTAGATAAAGATTACCACCTACTAGTAGTTGCTTGAGAGCTAGATTTGATAGTGATGATACGCCGACTTATGAGTGAAAATCAAGGGAAGCGCAGCGAAGACTGTGTTACCACCCCAAGTTGAAACTCCTTTATTGAAGCAATTCTTCATGAGGAGTATCCAAAGAGTTTCAACATGTTGATTATGCAAGTATTGTAAAAAAATTATCGACTATGGCCAATTTTAGTTAACAATGTAAATGCAACAGAAATAATAAATTAGATAATACAATCGATTTATACTGGCCCGGAGCTCTCGTCCTATGCCTATTCCAGAAGCTCCCCCTCAAAATTTCACTATCAATGTCCTCGCTTCCCCCACAGGAACTGGTTTACAAACGTTGCCTGAACAACTAACATGATTTTAATATAGACCGCTCGTGGACTTCGCAAAACGACTCTCCTTCTACCGACCTCTTGGACTTTTGCACAAAGTAGAACACAAACTTCTTTGACAATATTCTGTATTAATACACTGACTTGTCACACTATAGTACGATACTCCTGTAACCCGTATAAATGATATTTTACTGGATGTCTAGTGGCTAGGATTAAAATTAAACTGTTTATTATGGATGTGATTGAAAAACCAATGTAATAGTTGAATTTCTGAAAATAGTAGTAAGAGAGCAATTTTAGAGAAAAATCAACTTATTTTATTAAAGCGATTGTTGCAGAATTAATGCAGATTATTGGGCTCATATAATGATGATAGGATGCCATTAAAATGCTCACATCCCTTCCAAAAGGTCAAATTTTTAAAGAGAAGAGATGAAAAACAAGGTGTCTTTTTAGAAAATACAAAAACATAAAACTTAAGACAACATTGTACAATCCCATTTCCTTCAAAGAGGTTGTTAAATGTTCCTTTAGAAGGTAGCCATTTGAAGCTTATGATAGTTCAGTTGACTATAACACTATTTTTTGTTGATGTGAGAAGAAGATTTTAATATTTGTACTTTTGACATTTTAAATCATTTTTCTTGCATTAAAAAAATCAAGAAAGTTCTAAGAAATACAAAATATATTATGATACTCCAAAAGTTTTAAAGAAATTTATAGTGTTTTCGAGATCGTTTGTGGGGTTTTGATAAATCCGAATTTTAAGGACTTCATCAAATGGCATACTCTATTTTTAGTTGTTTGATCCATTCAAGTATTTGTTTACGCTGAACTTGATTTGTTAACCCTCATTGTATTTTTTTTTGAATGCTTATATTATCCTTTATAACTTTGTTTGCTCCAGTTTTTACATACCTTCATACACACACACACACATATATATATATATGTAACTCTTATGCATTGTGTTACCCAGCCTTTGTGCCCAGCCACTCCCGGCTATTCGATTGGAGCGACTAGATTATCATTGGGGTGGGTTGCGTAAAGAGACGACCGATGGTCTAAACATCAAGTATGGATAGAACTATGGGGTCGAGCTGGCATAGCAAAACATCACCCAAGAGCTTAATAAGTACAAATCATCCTAAGACTATACTTCAGTTGGTACAACTCCGTGACGAACCGGATGAAAGTTCTAGTTCAACCAACATAACTCCATCTCTCTCCATTGACAAGACAATTTGATGAGCCACCATATGACCAAGCTAGAAATGACAAAATGAGAACATAAAAGAGATTACAGGCCCCGAATCCTCCATAAAGAGGGAATAACACTAAGTCCTCTCATAGGGGTCAGTATCGATTACTTACTTGGGGAGTTGTTGGGCTGGCTCACTTGTTTTGACTCTTCTAAAGTACTTTGACTTTTCTAAGATATTTTCTGACTACTTACATCTATAAATAGCCGCTGCCTAAGAGAGAAACAAATCTTTTGGCTAATGGTTTACTTTATTTTTCTACACTGTGACACTCTGCAATCACTAGATTAGTAATAAAGTATTCAAAATCTACAAAGTGGACGTAGGATAAACAATGTTGAATTACTATAAACTTTTGTGTCCTATTTTACATCTTTGTTGTTGTTATCACTCTCCTTTTCCATTTACTTCTTCAGTTTAATTCTCTTCGAAAATCTTGAGTGTCGTGCCAACTTTTGGTGCTAGCATTCTGGTACTTCCATTAAGAGTAACTCAAAGTTCTCTATTTTTCCTGTTCCTTCAAGTTTTCATCCCTCTTGAGATCTGCTAAGATATATCCAAGAAGCTTGTTTTCATGAATAAAAAGAAGACATATATTTCCCTTGCTACTGCCCCTGACCATAATGATCATAAAGATGCTTCTATTTAGCGACAACCCCTTCTAACAGTCGAAACCCTATCGCTCTTGATGAGGCGACTACTCCAATTCTAATGCTATGGTTACTATGCTTTACCTAGAAAATATGATTACGAAACTGGAAGAGACTCAAAGGTAGCTCAATACTCAAACCAAACAAAATATCAATCTCATATAATAGCTGCAACATGCCACTTTCAAGTTAACGTTGATCGACTTAGGAAAACAAAAGTGCTCTAACTCTTGTTAAGCACATTTTAGAGAGATCCTCATCATCGTCATTGTAAAAGCAATCAGAATCAGAGAAGGAGACTAAGTGAAGATGGCATGGGTGTCACCACCATAAAGGGGGAAGGGATGAACCAAATTGGCTGTCGGGGCCGATCACTCTCATATGAGCACCCATACTGCACCATCCAAAATTTAGTTCTTGGACTTCCTGGTGTCAACCGAAACCATGCTGTACATGTTCAACCTCCACAAAACTGGTGTGATCTTTTTGTTTAACCAAGGAGGCCATACCGCATAAACTTGGATCATGACCTTCATCTATCAATGGAGATTGCAACTCCTAACCTCACCACTATGATCTGATAGATCATGAAAGAGTCGTATATCAGGCTGATGACGAATGTGAAATTTATTCAAGGAAAAATCCTTTTGCTGATGTTTTGAATGCCGATGGCCTAGGAGATTTAACATGCCAATCATTCCTGGATATTCAGGGAAGACTGGTCCTCGACACTTCTTAAACAAATTTAAAGAGCACATGGTTTCAGCTCGTGCCACCACCGTAGTGAAGTGCAGGATCTTCCATGTGTTCCTTGAAGGCACTACCTTGCCATGGTTCTCTCAATTCCCACCGAGAACTGTATCCACTTTTGATCAACTTGTAAGAAAACTAGTGGAACAATTCATCATGCACACCGCCAGATCAAAGGAAATCATGTCGATATCCAACATCTTTCATAGGGATAGTGAATCTTTGAAAAAGTTTCTAGTTAGCTTTAATAATTACCTAACAATGGTTGGCAACCCTCAAAAGGATATTATTATAACACTTATTCGAGGCATCCAAAATCCATGAATGGCTTGAGCGAAGGCCTTAAAAGACTACCTCCATGGAAAGACTAATCAATACATGCGTCAGGAGTAAGCGTCTAGGAAGAGAGCTAACCAAGGTTATCCTCATAAACAACAACATGATACAGTTTAGAACAATGATACTATCGAGTAGACCGTAGAAAGCTATGGAAAGGTCAATGTTAATGTTCAGAACAAACCAAAACATAGCAAAACTAATGTTGATGGACACGATAAGAAAAGGACTCCAAGAAGGATCCTAGGTTCCCTTTCTATAATAAATACATTCTACTAAATTCTCAACTGTAGACTATCTATGTGTAAATATGCAATACTATATAGAATGAGAAGCCCAATTTAAAGGAATTCATGAAGAAGGGAAGTAGTCTATGAAGTGCTGTAGATTTAGTAATATGTTCAGTCACAATAAAAAGTACTACTAAAATCTCTGTGATGTAATAAAGAAGCCCAACCATAAGGAATGTTTGAAGCAATATGTAGCATCCCGGAAAGTTCGACTCTCGAATTCAGACATTAATACATCACGTGTCCAAATTCAAGTATCGAAATCCCAGAAAGATAATAGAAAGAAATAAGAGGATGAGAAATAGAAAGAAAGAAAATTAAAAATAGAAGAAAGAAGAAGAACAATACACCGTCTCACAACGCAGCGGAATAAAATATAATACAGAAATAAATCTTTATTGAAAAAACTTGAAACAATACTTACATTTATCAGATACAGCGGTCATTCATCACATCTGACAGTTATAACAATCTGTCCTTATTTGCAACACACAAATGAATACTATATATATCATACGTTTGGACTCCTCCATCTTGTCTACTAAAATTCGTATCGTCTTACTCTGGACCTATACAACTCGGTCTGACCCAACAGGGTCTGACCCGAGCATTACAAACGTACAGGTCAGTCTGGTGAACCAGCGTGAGAAAAACTCGCTGTTATTGGTAGCATCCAACTTGATTTTAAAGTTAAAAATCGTTTCGAAAGAAAAGAATAATGTAAGACCAATCCACACATAAACACGGACGGTTTTACCTTACGATGACCCAAACCAATTTTGAAATCATAATTATTTTTATATTATGATAGTGTTTAAATACAAATAAATAACAATTTAGTAGAACGCTTGCATCTCACGCTCTACATATAAGTATACAATCAAAAAACACTGGCTTTTATTGGAGAATGGATTTCCAACTATGACAAGGTATGGGACCATCTACCGATAGTGTATCTCTAGAGAGCAATACACTGGGTTCAACAAGAACGTCTTGCAACCCGGCCCATACATGACCGACCACTCATTTCTTTTGAGTGTATCGAATATATTGTCACCTACAGTTGCTAGCAACATAATCATTCCCGGGAGATACAGAAACGAAAATAAGTAACAAATATGAATATTCTCTAGATGGTGACAATACACCCTAATAGGGGCGACCCACATAGCCATGCTGCCTGCCCGATTTTTGTCATTTCCTGGTTAATGAGGCTTGAGGTCATAATTTATTTATTTGTTTATTAATTTTTATTCTTTTTGAACATCTGGCCACCATTCACTTTGAATGCCACATCGTCGGATCCGCCAAAAAATCACTAATTAACGTCTACAAAATTACTCTAGTAGTTAAGCTAAGAGAAGCGCCCTTCTCCACCACCACTATGGTACGTTTTAAGAAATCAACGTGCGTGACTCCTTTGGAAATACTCTATCAGACATCCGTCCATACAAGTTGTCCAGGGTCTGAACAAACCGAAGGCACTCTCCTACCATATCCTAAGAATCACCCTATATATCAGTAGCGAGAAGTCCTTTAATCCTTAAATTCCAACCACGATAGAACCACGATATATCTCTAACCTCTAAACCAGAGATTTTAAGTAGTTCTTTCGATTTTTGAAGATTTACGGTCTTCGAATGCTCTATCTCCATCAGCATCTGATATATTCAATGTTTACGTATTTGCTGGTCGGAATGGTTTTCGAATACAAATTCAATCCTGGTCTTTCCATACCAACAATTGCTTTAGGCCAGATTTGATAGTCGGTTATTTAACTATCAAATAAAACAACCATTCATCCATAAAAGAAAATTAAATTTATTTATTCAATAATTGCCTCTTTAATTAATCATTTATTAATTAAGATTCTTAATTTTCCCAACATATGAAATATTCATTCCTCTTCTTGTATTAGTATAAGAATATTCAAACCCGTTTATTTTAATTTTTTTTAGAACACATTTCTGATCTTGGTCACTAGTCCCTAACCGTAAGCTAGTAAGTGAATAATTTCCTAAATATCAACCCCGAAGGCCGAAACCAACATCAGATCGATATTCAGAAAACCATTCATCTCAACTAATCTCCAGTCAGATTCTAATTCTATTGATTTGATTTCTTAATTTCTAAATTGAAATTTCAAATATTAATTCCATTTTAAATGAGATGTTTATCTCAAATTATAAAAATTCAAATATTTTACTTATAAATAACATTTACAAAACATCGCTACAACATTTATAAAATATTTCCTTAAAGATTCGATTTGCAACATTTGCTAAATACTTATTTCTAAACTGAAACAAGATTTTTCTTATAACGATGAATTTCATTAACCAACTCCATTTCATTTTAATCTTCGTAAACCAAGTCCTATATAACATCTTGATTCCATAATTAATCTTTACGAACACATGTATATGTTTATTTCACTCATTCTAGATTGATTTCAATAAAACTTCATTCCCTTTAAAACTTTTATTCAAAATATTCGTATATAACTTTCACAAATTTTTAATAATATTTATTATTTATAAATCGTATATAAATCCTTTAATATAATCCATATTATATTAATCAAATTAGTTCATCTCCAATTCAGTTATAATTTATAATTTAAAAACCCTTCTAACTTACTTTCAAAACTTCTTATTTGTAAAATATTCGCTTCAGCCCCAGTCACCTCACCAGTGAATAATAACTCTTAATACAAATCCATTGTTGGCTAAATTTGTCGGTTTGATTCCAAACTCGCCTTTTCAAGTTCCAATTCCATTATCCCTTCTATTATTAGATCTATTTCACATAATCTAATTTATAATTTTCATTGAACTTGGAAATGATCAAATCTATTAACAATACCGCTTTCAAACCCAATTACCATTTATCTTCACATTTAAATTATAAATTTCTGAATTCTCTACTAATAATAATAATTCACCTTTTTATAAGTATTATTTATGAAATCAACTCGTCGTCTTATTTGTTAAAAACTATTCTTTACTATTCCATTCCATTTATAATTCGGTTTCTAAATAAATATTTCTATTCGAAAATAAAATTCCCTTTTAATACTTTTATATATTCAAATTCTGGTTTTAAAAAAACCATATATTATTTTGACATTCAAAAATATCAAAAATCAAGGTCCAAGATTAATACACATCCAAACAGGTCATATACTATCATAGGTTATCATATAGCAACATATATGTGAAAACAAATAAATAAATGTTGAGAAATCCAGTTGGAATCCTCCAACATGTTTTTCCTGCATCCATAGATGTTAGTCAACAATAATAATACCTGTCCTGCTTTGAGGCAGGATATCACGGTATAGAATGTCATCCACTATATATATTGTGGGGCGTATAGGGAAATCATCCGCTAATGGTACCGCGAGCATCTGCTAATGGTACTGCGGGAAATATCCAATCACCAATCACCAGTTTTATTATATAATATTATATATATATACTATTATAACTTTATATCAATCAAGTTATCATCCATCAAGCAATCAAATAAATTTGAACCATTAAAAATAGTTCCCAATAATTTAACTGAGTGATTATAACTCACCACTATTTACTATTGCTGAACATCCAGTTTAGATCCATATGATCGCATCCATGAATTGTCTCAAATGAATTTATCAACCTAAGATTATTTAATTTATTTATCGATTTACTAACGTATTAATCTAGATTAACTACTTAAAATAATTAAATAATTTATTTTATGTATTTCTAAATTTCTTAAACGTATACCTTGCTGAACTGAAATTACTCAACCCATGTCCACTGAAAATCAGCCCCAAACTGTCTTCGGCATTTCCTCGAATAGCTTATAGATGATCCACCATTTCCTTTTATCATCCATCACTAATGCCTTTACACCAAACTTATCTAACACCACTGCCCATGCTTCAACCTTTCAGCATTCACGGTCCAGACATCCATCATGGCTTGCTCCTAAAAATCCAGATCTGAACTCCTAAAACTTCACTGCCAAAATCAAAATAACCCATCTCCTCAAACATCACATTCCCTTCAGTCTCGATCTAAACCATTCGCATTTGGAAATGCATCAGCATAGCGCCATCCCCTCTGCAACTTTGCTCAACTCATACATCGATAATCAGTAACTCACACCATCCATAATAGCGGAAACTAGCATCAACTTCTGTAAAATCGCAACTCTCTCATCTAACCAATCATGCACCATGAAAAGTGTTGGAATTGCCTTCGTCAACTCAGCATAACCCATGATCGAAACCCACCTTGTCTCCTCCTTATGCGAGCATCTCCAAATCAAGTCAAGTATCAGAAAATCACACAGTTTCCAAATCGCGAGAGTCCTTAATCTGGTGTCAAGCTTCAGACTCAGTAGTTCCATCGCGTTTCTCTATTCGTGAGTGTCTTCCCTTTAGTATCGAGCTTCAGAAGAACGACATTTTTGAACTCCATTGTGTATCGTGATTTTGATTTGTGATTCAGGATTTAATCACCCTTTTTTTATTGGACTAAGGGATTTGGTGCGTGAATGCTGAAAAAAGAAAAAAAAACGGAAAGGAAAACGATTTGGATTGTTCTGAGAGAATCGAACATGAGGGATCAATTTATAGGCGAATGCTAAAAAGGATAAGAAGAACGTTGATCATAGGAGGTACGCGATTGGAAAGGAGAAGCAGTGTAGCCATGGTAGGTTTACAGAAAAAGTTTGAAAGGAACAAGTCGTTGTGATTTTGAAAGAACGAGGCAAAAGTTAGGATAGGTATCAAAATTCCTTCATTAGGAAGGAATAGGTAGCAAATTCTAAAAATATCCTACATTGGTAAAATATTGGTTGGTTACCCAATTTATGTTGAACCGATGCGAATTTATTTAAATTAAAATATCATTTTGATTTCTAACTCCTATTAAATGCAACAAATGGCATTTCTAGGATTCTACCACTATTCTGGACACACTGAAACGTGTTACACAGTCTGATTCAACCATTTACAGAAGATATTAAATTAAATTGATTTAACATTAAATTTGACTAAATATAAAATAACAAATAAATTTCTATTATCATTTATATACACAAACTGAATGCATATAAATTACAGAATAAATTAACTTGAATTTTCAACCGGATATTCCATTTTCAAATTAAACCAATATTCAACTTATTTAAAATCAATTTATTTTAATTAGATAATTCATTACGGTGTATAAACGATTCCACAACGACTATTTGAAAATTTGATTTGGCCATAAGTAACAATCTAAAACACAAAATCTTGATTTTTTTCTTTCATTAAAAAATTATAGTTTAACAGATTTAAATATTTCTTGTTTTAGCGAATTCCGACTTATAATGGATCTGGTATACTCAACTGAAGTTCAAAACTAAATATTACGAACTACCATGCCATTACGAGCTCGTTTTAATTATATATATATTTTCATGCTCAGCTTTGTTTATTTAATAAAAAATTCCATTTATATTACAATTTCAACACTTAAACTAAATTAAATATCCAAATCTTAATTGATGAAAATACGGGACGTTACACAATATGTCCTAGCCCCACAAAACAGGGTACCTAGTCCTTCAAAACCTAACAAAAGCCAGGCAGTCCCCAGGCCTAACAATTAAAGGAACCCTCAATAAGGGATTTTAATCAATACTATCTATAGCGATCCCCATCTAGCTAATAAAAGTTAAAGGGGATAGAGGAATGCATCAACTCTATTAAGCATGTTGAATATGAAGAGAGAATCATAATGGATGAGGGTGTCCCAAACAAACAACAAGAGACAACGAGTAATTATATCATCTTCAGCACAAGAGAGGTCATCCAGGTGGAAGCCCCAACTATTGACCCTCTCGTCATTTCGACCGTGATAAGGCCTGCCTATATATGAAACGTTCTTGTTGATTCCATTAGTTTTGTCAATATCTTATTCAAAAAGGCCTACAATCAGATTAAGCTAGAGGCCAAAGATTTAAAGCCTCACATTGTTAGAGTTCATGGCTTCAACGGTACCTTAATGAATCAATGGGAATCATCAACTTATCACTCGAACTTGACAAAGGACACATCTGGGTAATCAGATTGTCTCCTTAGTTGGCATCGACATCTACTCTCCCTGCAATGCCTTCTCAGACCGTCTTACCCTTGTCGACTTTAAGATCTACATTGCACCATGGTGCCTACTCTTGAGATTTCCTATGAATAATGGTACTGAAGTAATCGAAAGCGATCAAATCACCAGAGGAGCATGTTATATGGAAGAATGGAATGATGTTAACCACTAAGCAAAAGGAAAGGCTAGACTTCATTATGCACTGAGAACCTCAACACAAAGCAACTAACTTCTGGGACCTGGTTCAAGCAAAAATGTTGACACTTCTATAAGTTAATCCAAAGAAAGACGAAGAACCTGATTATGAAAGAGCTAAACCTATGGAGAAAATCATTGAAATTCTAGTCAGCCACGACGGTCTATCTTGTCTCTTGGAGATCAGATCAGCGCTCAGCTTTAACCCCTAATAAAGAGCATTAATGAGTAATGTTATCTATTAAAGTGGAGAATAGGTCTAGTTAGGAGTGACCATCCGCAATCTTGTATTAAGATGATTATCGAATACGTCAACTAAGTGTATATATTTTCTTACTTCAAGTGGATCGACGTAGTCAATTCATCTAATATAAAACTATGATGGCTAAAGATCATATTTAGAACAGATTACAATACATCACAGATAACAGATCACATAACAAAATAAATATAGGTACAACAACAGAATACAACATGTACATGTTCTACATACTCAAATGGTTTCTTATGAACCATATACATACACATCATGCCTCGAAGAGTAAAGATACAATGACATAAATACGCCAACAGACATCTAAGGCAACAAATACGAGAGATATATTCCAAGATGGATCAGTAACCATAAATCAATAGTAACATATAACCTGAAACAACTCGTTCTGACCTGAGTATAAATACATAGGCCAGTCTATTTAAACATATCAGTAATAACATGATAAGTGAAGTAGACTGTCATTAGACACTAATTCTTTTTTAAAAGAAAAGGAATTTAATAATCACATATTTTACTCGGAAATCAAATGCAATAATTCGTTTCCAATAGAAAGGAATGCTATACACTTGGGATGAGTTCACGAAATTAATACACTGGTCACTCGAGAGAAACACGAATATGGATTCAGGTATTGCCATCAATACAGATTATCCCAACTCTACAATTTGGGTAAATAATACTTTGAATCTCATAAATGTAGGATGGAAAACTTAGAAATCTCAGAAATAACATAAATCACAAGAATCACAGAACTCAGTTAAAAGTCTAATCACAAAAATCCAAAAACTCATGGAACTCGGTTAAGAGTTCGTAATATAAAAATGAAATCACCATACACATACAGGAATCTTCGATCACAATGGAGCAAAACACATATAATGGTCATTTTAAAATGGTGAAAACATTAAACACAAAAATCACCAAAATCACCAAAATAAAAAAGAAACCAGATTGTTGGATCCAACCGCTGGATTGGAAAGCCGAAGTAATGCCTGCATATGCTAATACACCAGAATGGCTCGAGGCCTTATCGGTACTAATATTATATAAAGGTACCTTATAAAATGACCAAATAGGTCATTATACACCATACATGAACACTGGATTGGCCCAAAGGTCTAGTACTGATAATATTACTAAAATGTGTACGTCTCACAGATAGTAACCCAAAAAGTGTTAATTGTGCATCCCATACGGACATGCTCACTTAACGGTTCATACACCATTAGTTCGCTCCACATTAGAAAACACAATGAATCCCCAGAAATATAGAAAATCACTACAAATTGGTGCTTTATTATACGATTGTGGGACGAATCAATATTGTATACCGTTGTGTCACATACTAAGGGGTTTACAATATCATTCACTCACCAACACACCTTCTCGAAGGGTGCCAATATGTATGATTTATATATTAAAAAATATTTAATGAAATAGTTGTGAAAAATACAATTTCATTGAAAAATCTTTGAAATTCATAAATTTGGAAATATTTATTAAAATAAGATTTGTAAAACAATACTTTATTTCAAAACTATATTTTTATACTTAATACATTTCAAAAGTGATTTATAAAAACCGATGCATGTGTCATGGAATCATAAGAAATGTCACTAGAAATGCAAAACAAAAAAGAAACGTCATAAGGAACATCATAAAAGACTTATATTTGTTGTTGTTGTTGATTTGCTCTTGGGACAACAACAAACAATAAAAAAATTATCAAGAAAACATCAATTTTTCTGAAATACTCAAAATATGAAACTTATGGTTCTATGTTTAAGCTTTCCTGAACATCCAAGATAATCGAATTCGGGTAAGAAACGAAAAAATTATGATCGATTTCGTTTTAGATTCAATATAGAACAACTGTTAATTTTGCTCTCTAACAACAATAGAAAAGCATAATTTTGAATTTTTCTAAAAAACTCAAAACATGAATCTTACGGTTCTATGTTTAAGCATTCCAGAAAATCCAAGATAATCAAATTTGGGTAAGAAACGAAAAAGTTATGATCGATTTTGTTTCAGATTCAACATAAAACAACTATTAATTTTTCTCTCAGGACAATAATAGAAAAGCATAATTTTGAATAAGTTAACCTCAAAATCTTAGAGAACTTAAAACAAAAACTAGTAGAACAAGTTCTAAGATTTCCAGAACATCCAAGATAATCAAATTAGGTGAGAAACGAAAAATATATGGTCAATTTTGTTCAATTTCAATACAAAGCTACAATCAATTTTGCTCTCGGGACAACAGTAAAAAACACAGTTTTGAATAATTTAGCCTCAAATCTTAGAAAACTCAAAACATGAAACTTATAGAATATGTTCTGAGCTTTGCAAAACATCTAGATATATCAAATTCTGATAAGTGATGAAAATGATATGACAAAAACAATTCTCATATCTAAATTATAGTAGTGCTGTCGTTTTAGTCTCGAGACAGCGATACAAATTACAATTTTGACCATATAAACCACAAAATATCACAAAACTAAAAACGTAAAAGTCATAGTAGATAATCTTGGCATTTCAGAACATCCAAAATTATTAAATTTTAATAAGTATCGGAAGAGATAGACTGACTCGAACATGGACTCAAACCATGTTTGCGGCAGTTTATAAAAGCAAGTTTATGGTGAATGATTTCTACCAAATAAGCTACCAAAATCAACATATATGAAATGAATCAAACTAGGAGAGTGATAATATCCAGATTCGAATGCATAAAAATATTTAAACTAGAAACAGTGAGTGTAACAACTCACCTTTACATCTCAAATTTGTACGCAACAATACACCAACGATTTCCGTAAAAAACTGCATTTTTATCCTCGATGCAACAAGGTTACAACATTACAAGTTTAAGTATTTCCTACGAAATTTTTATAGAATATGTAGTTATGAGTTAAGAACAACATGTAGCAACCCGAAATTTTGGAACCAATTTTAATATATATGTATTTTTTTTAGGAAATGCGTCAGAATTTAAAATTTTATTTTTTTAAATTAAATTATTAAATTTAACGGGGTTTTCTTAAAATAAATTTTATGATGTTATTTGTGGAGGAAACTTGTAATTAGATAAACGTTGATTTATAACAATAGAAATTATTGTATATTTGTAATAATTAACTTTTGACTATTGATGTTGATCAAGCAAGCGTGATTTACATTATTAACTAAGATGGAATGTTGTAATCCTTTTGTTGTGTTGATATGAATGTTATAGAAACCAGCGTTACTACTGCTATTAATTAATTGAATTTCTTCGAAAAGTATATATTGATATATATTTACAAATTTAAAGAAGCTAACTTATTTTAAAATTTGTTTGAAAGCAAAGTGTTAAGAGATTTGTTTCGCAATGTAATTTATTTTGAATACTATTTCAAGTTGTTTACAATTAAAGAAGCTAATTTATTTTAATATGGATTTGATATTAATTTGGTAAATATAAATTTAAGATTTCAATATATGGTCGGTTGACAAAACAAAGAGATTAAATTATTTCATTGTTAATAAATTTTGGAATTCATGACATATTCAAAACAAGTAAACAATGTGTCCAATATCATCATGTGCCGTTCACTAGTGACAATTTCACAAATTTAGTAAAATTTAAAATTTTTAAATAAAAAATTTCTTTAATTAAATTTCTGAATTTATCGTCCAATATTTTGCATTAGTCTATTTAGCGTTGCATAAACGTAGCGCGCGTAGTTAAAATGTGCGTAAAACGAATTAGCGTTCGCACGTTCGCTGCGTTGTCTGTTCATACGAATAAATAATCAAAAATAATAAATGAAAAAGAATTAATTTTTATTCCTTTAACCGTGTTAGCCAAATAAGGAAGAAAATAAATAATTAACGCAAATTTGAACCATGAAGTAATGGTAGAAAATTTACAGTGTGAACACCAATTTAGACCGTATAATAATAAACAAAAGAAATAAATAAATAAACAAATAAGAAGAAGTTTAACTTTTGTTCCCTTAACCGTGTGAGCAAACAAGGAATATAATTGCGTGGGTTAATTGCTCACTAATTAACATGGTTTTCAAATTCTAGATATATATGCATATATATATATATGTATGATAGGTATATATGTGTGCGTGTGCGCGCGTGTGTGTGTATTAATTATGCATTGACGATATGTCTTTTTGACAAGATACAATTAATGTTCAAATTCTATATTTAAAGTTTTGATTTATTAGACATTTAAAGGTTTCTATATTTTTATATATATATAGTAAGCACATTCTAGTAATTAATTAACATGATTTTGAATTTCCCTAACTATGTGCATATATAGAGAAGTCTTCAGGTTAATATACCATTAATTACGCACGTTTAGAAATTAGTTAGGCATTGATTGACACATCAGCCAATCAATATATTTAAATAAAAAATAAAAAATAAAATCTCTAAAATTTAAGGGCATAAATTACTCTGCCTCCCTTATGAATACACTTTCTATCCAACACCAAATCTCACAACTCCATTCCCTATTCTCCGCCTCCATTATGTAAAACTTCTAAAAAAAAAAAAAAAAGTAACAATTCAAGGAAAAATCTATAAATTGCAAAGCTGAGTTCTTTGAACTCATATGAGTATGAGCTTCGATTGGTATGAGTTTGAAGCGATTCGGAGCCGAAAAGTGTCGGGAGGAAGAAGAGGAGACATTGGACTCATGGCATCATACACGGCATTCTAGAAGCGAGCAGGGTAATTTAGATCGATCGATAATTTCTGAGGAATTCCAAATCACGGTGAGATTTCTATTCTTATTAAATAATTAAAATTTAATTATTCTCTAGTTATTTGAAATTGATGTATGTATATAATCAAATCAGATCTGTGATTCGCGATTGAAATTTGTTGATTGTTGTTGTGGTTGAATATGATGCTCTTGTTTGTTTATCTAAATCTGTGATGAATATTTATTCGCTAGGATCTATAGTTTGTCTAGACTTTGATTTGAAATAGAAATCATATTTTTATGATTGGGTCTAGGAATATATGTTTTTATAATAAAGTTGGTATCTTTTATGTAGATTCATGTTTATGGTTCGTGTTTATAAGAAAGATAAAAACCTTTATTTTAATACATGAACTATTGAATTAAATGGTGTGTATTCATGTCTTGTCAAAATTTGTGTATACAATATAAAAAAAAAAACATATTTTTATTGCATACATAAAAATAAAATATTCATGATTGTCAAAATCTATTCGTACCATAAAAACATGTTCTTATTGTATATATATGAGAATAAGAAAAATGTTAAGGTTTTCGAAAGGAGTGTTTATACAACAAAAATCACATTTATGTTGCATTAAAAATTGACAAAATAGATATGTCATTTATGTTGTATTAAAATTGACAAATTAATCATGTCATTTTTATTGAAA
Organism: Allium sativum; assembly: GCA_030737875.1. Lineage (NCBI taxonomy): Eukaryota > Viridiplantae > Streptophyta > Magnoliopsida > Asparagales > Amaryllidaceae > Allium > Allium sativum. The sequence goes on along the minus strand of JASFAX010001961.1, from coordinate 19,077 downwards.
TTAGAATTGACAAAATAATCATGTCATTTTTGTTGTTCTTAGAATTGACATAACAAGATTATCACTTTATATGTTTTGTAGAATTAAAATTATCATCTTAGTTAGTAATGTCACATTAGAAATAAAATTATCATCCTTGTTATAAATGTTGCATTATTATAAAATTAACATTTTAGTTAAAAATTTTGCATTGGTATAAAATGGACATTTTAATTAAAAGTTTTGCATCAAAATTAAGTTGTCATTTTGATATAAAAAGTTATTATAGATAAAAAGATCATTTATGTTAAAAAGACATTTATGTTAAAGTGTTACATAAGAATAGAAACCTCATTTATGTTAGAAATGTATATTAGAATAAAAATATCATTTTTATTATAGAATGTAATGTTAGGTAAAAATATCATTCTATTAGAAATGTTATGATTAGAATAGAAATGCCCTTTTAGTAGAAATAATTTATTAGACTAATAAAAATATCACCTTGATTAGAAATGATATTAAATCAAATTGATAATTTTGGTTAAGAAATTGGTTAGACAAACAAACAACATTTTTATATAAACTCACATTAGTGAAAAAGAACAACATTCTTGTCAAGACTTGATTAGTGAATTTAAATACTCATTTTAGGTTAATATGTTAGTGAGTTAGAAATGAACCTTTTTATTCATTGAAAGGGATTAATTGGAAAATGAACATTTTGATTTATTTAAAAATTGATAAACAAAAATCACTATTTTTATTTGCATTAAAAGTTAATAAACAAAATCACTATTTTTGTTTGAATCAAAAGTTAACAAACAAATATTCATTTTTGTTTGTGTATTGAAAGTCAACATACAAGATTATCATTTTTATTCATATTAAAAGAATGAAATGAAATAATATATTTTGTCATTTGAAAATAAAAGACAAGTTTTAACTTTACTTTGTTCACAAAATAAAACACCAATTTTTACCTTTATTTTGTTTATAAAATAAAAAGCAAGTTTTAATCTTTTATTTTGTTTACAAAATAAAATGCTAATTTTAATCTTTAATTCTGTTTACAAAATAAAATACGAGCTTTACCTTTATTTTTACGAACATAATAAAATGCATATTTGAAATGTCATTTATGACAATTGACCTATTAGAATCACCACTTATGATAAAGCTCAAAAGGTCATTTATGTTGAGTTATAATCACCATTTATGTTAGTATTCAAAATGACATTTATGTTGAGATAAAAATACCACTTATGCTAGGATTCAAAATGTCAACTTTTATGTTTGTTCATATTCAAAATACCCTTTTTGTTTGAACAAAGTAAAAAAAAAAAAATGTCAAAATCTAAATTAACATTTGTCAATTTAATAAAAAGTTAATCTTTTGTTTACAATTTTTATGTAAACAAAAATGTCTAAATCGAAATTTACATTTGTTAATTATATAAAAGTTTATCTTTTGTTTACGTTTTACGATGTAAACATAAATGATTAAATAGATTTTATATTAAATAGGAAGATGTAAAAATAAGATTTTACATTAAAATAGAAAAATGTGAAAATAGGAAAATGTACAAAAACATTAAAAATAGAATTTATGTAAAATAAAAAGGTTATGTTTTGTTTGCATTTTACAATGCGAACAAAGATGTTAAAAATAGAATTTATGCAAAATAAAAAGATTATGTTTTGTTGCATTTTACAATGCAAAAAAAAAAAAAAGTTAACAATAGAATTTACAAAAATAAAAGAGTTTATATTTTGTTTGCATTCTCGATGCGAACAAAAGCGTCAAATTAGAATGTTACATTTAATAATAGGTTTTGTTTGTTTGCATTTTTCAATGCGAACAAAATAATAAATAGAAAGAAAAGAAATTAAAGACATTTATTTACACTTAGGTAAATAAATAAATAAAGAATGCTTAACCCGAGGTTGGATTGAGTTGTGATGTAAACCTGCCCGGACCCGCCCGGCTGTCCAGTAATCACAACAATACCTATCCAATGTGGGAGGTTAAAGCATATTCATATTTTCTAAATTTACATTTTATATGTAAATTAATACAAATATTTAGGGTAAATAAAACGTAAAAAAAAAAAAGGAAATACATTTATTTACCTTAGATAAATAAAAGATTAAATAAAATTGCATTTTATATGTAATTAAAGCATATGTTTTTACATTGTAAATAAAATTACATTTCTATGTAATAAAGATTATTTACATCTTCTTATGTAAATAAAAAGGATTAAAAGAATAATTATGTGAATAGTATTTATTTACATTTTCTTATGTAAATAAAAAGGATTAAAAGAATAATTATGTGAATAGGATTTATCTACATTTTCTTATGTAAATAAATAAGATAAAAATAAAAGATACATTTATTTATAATTAGTGTAAATAAATATAGAAAAGGTAAAGGTAAATATTTATTTACAAATAGTGTAAATAAATAAGAATAAGAAATTAAAAACATTTATTTACATTTATGTAAATAAATAAGAAAAAGAGAATTAAATACATTTATTTACATTTAGGTAAATAAATAAGAAAAAGATAAGAATATATTTATTTACATTTAGGTAAATGAATAGGATGATAAAAAGAGTTTAATTTATTTACATTTAGTGTAAATAAATTAAAATATAGAAATAGTATAATTTATTTACATTTAGGTAAATAAAGCAAATCATAGAAAAAGGATAATTTTTACATTTAGTGTAAATAAAACCAAAAGATAGAATCGTTGCATTTATTTACATTTAGAGTAAATAAAACAAATGTTAGAAAAGAATAATTTATTTACATTAAGTGTGAATAAAACAGTGACATTAAAGGTGATATTTTTATCATCATTTTATATGCGATAAAAAGAATAAATTTTTTTATAATTAAAATCGCCAAATGATTTATATTTATATATATAAATATAAATTATAAACTTAATGACACACGCGCGACAGTTCGTGTATCGACAATCGTAACTTTAAATAGTTATACCGAAAGATCCGACCATCGGATTTTCCTAAAACTGGAACCGTTAGGACCGCTTTGGGAAGATCTTTCCAACGATATAAACTTCATCAAAATCCAACGGTTAGTTTTCGAAATAGGTGTAAATCAAATTTGGTTGAAAACAGCGCCAGGGTCGCCCATTGACCCGAAGCGTCGTTTAATTAATTTAAGCTATTTTTATATAAATAAAATAGCAATAAATCGTTATTAAATATTAATAACGATATGAAATGATTTTAAATTATATATATGCTCGAGAATCATTTGAAAAGTCCGAGTTCAATCTCATTTTAAATGATTATACGACGATCTAAGTCGAAGAGTTGAAGACGGTGATTGAAGACCGACGATCTTCACGTCGAATGGATGTGTTGCTACTGAGACCCGTGAGAGGAGTAGCTACCTTGAAATGGTTTCAGTGGTGGCCGTTCAGACGTAGTGTCGATTTGTACGGATTTGACTTTCGCTCAGACCCAGAGCATAAGTTTATAAATGGAATGTATGTCTGACGTTGTAGTCCTTTATACTACATTCGTTGATCTCTATTAATATATATCTGTTTGGTGATTAACACCCTTCTCTGAGACATACGAGCTTAGAGGTTATATATTGGTAGAAATTAATGGTATAGTATGGACTGACAATGTGGCATGCTAAGATGCATTGATCAAGGCTTTTGTTGAAAAGCAGGCCTTGTGGTTGATGATCAAAGCACGGCCTGTTTAGGCGTAGCTTTGTGTATAGCGTGACTTTGCGAGCCTCACACCCCGGTATGAGTCAAAAACGGGATACGGACTGCAGGGAGTGCACACGTTTCTTTCTAGCTAGAGTGGTGTCAGTGACCTACCAGCCCTGACATTTTACTTATGTGGATGATGGATTTTGAGGTACCTCGTGTTTTATAGGCCGTTGGTGGTCATACTATAGGTCCAAAGGGACCGGGAAACGTGTGTTCAGGCATAACTAATCCACTGCCCATAGGCGGGGACCGGCCCTGAAGATCCAAGGGTTCACTGCGGGGGATCCTGAGGCATTTGCTAGAGTGTCTCGAATCGGAGAGGAGCTTGCCCCTAGCCTCGACTCATGATGGAATCCAAATTTCCAATACGCCCTTGCGGTTTTGATTGTAGAACTAGTATTGGCGACATGCTATATGGTAACCATGCCGTCTAGGATTGATACTTATGATTGAAATGTTTTTAAAACATATACACACTAATAATAATATCAAACCCGATTTTATACGTATCAAGCATCTTTTGACCATTATAAGGTAAAACCCTATCCTCTGGTGTGCGTTGCATTGTGTGATGGGACCTGGGTCTTATAATGGTTTCATTTTTCCAAAAAGGACATTGCGTTGTTTAACGATTTACTTTATTATGCACGGCAATCCATTAGAGTAAACCCGTTCCGCGTTAGCGGCGTGGTCCTTGGATTTGCCTTATTACTATTAGTTAAACTAGTTAAGAATTCTCACACCAGTCCCATGACTGACTCGTAGTTTGTTTCACTTTGCAAACTCGGGTGCCCTCTTTTCTACACGGGCAGTCGAGCAGCCTTTTTGCAGATATCTATCTCTTTAGCAGGATTCTGGATCGAAGCCTAAAACTGTGTCCAGAGCAAAGAAGTCTTCCGCTGTTTAATGTATTTAAATCTGTTGTAATTTATCTTCCGCTGTAGTTTACTTTATTTGTACTCTGATATTCTGTACTCTGATGTTATATTATTGTAATGTAATAAAAGTCTGCTGTTATTGTTCTAATGTTTTGTATTCCCAAAGTTAACGTATGCGAGTTTTGAACGGTCTTGGTCGATTTTGCGATCGACTAAGGTCGGGAAAAATCCGTATCGTTACACAACATATCAGAATCTCAAATTTTTCTATAATTAGTTATGAATTTTCTACTCACCTTCGTCTTCAACTTAGATCTAACTTGAATACAACTAAAGAAAAGAAGATGTTTGACCTCTCAAAACTAAACTAAATGCCATGAAATATGGAGCATAAGTGCTGGATCATATCAGCAACAAAATATCAAAATTTGAGGATTTTTGGAATTTTATTTGATTTGTTATGATTTTTAGAACAACTAGAGTTTTTTTTAGGAGGAAGAGAAACCATTGTTTTTTTCTTTTCAAGAAGAATAGAGAATGAACTAGAAGAGCAAGTAACGTACGTACATTTTCATATTACTCCCACCAGATATTTCTATGGGTTTGGATTTGATTTCAGTCTACCCAATACCCAATAAGCACAAGTGTTACTAACTCAAAGTGTTGCAAACTCTTTTCAATACAACAAAAAATAATACAACTTCATGTAAATAAAGCATTTGAAAAAAAATTCAAATTTTGGGTGGCGCCCGTTAATGGGGAATAGGCAATAATTGGTTTTCTTGTTCAACTTCTTCGCAATCACCTCAGTCATCTCCTTTCCCTTCATACCGATCAACACCTTCCTTCATATATTCTTTTCTCTATGCCTAACTTTCTCCTACGTGGGGGCTACCGTCACTTCCTGCTCTCAGATCTGGTTTTCAAATATGAGTGCCTCTTACTTTAACTCCCCTTTATTTTCACAATCCGCCTTCGTCCCACTCCCCAGAATCCTACCAACCTATAACCATCAATTGCATGCCCTGATGTTGTGTCCCTCTCTTGATTTATGTGTTTCCACTTCGCTACACATATTTTTTTAGCTAAACGTCTTCCCTTCTAACCACCTCCTTCCGGTGTCTTCACCTGTGTATCAAGGTATCCAGGCGATTCTGCGCTACATTACCTAGTATTTTTTTGTCCTGCTATGTCTGAACAAAGTCAGAAGGTGTTGGGAGTTACGGTTTGATGGTGCATCTTATGCTGGGTATTGTTTGTGGATGTGTACGGATATAGAAAGTGTGTTGACTTTTTGGGAGTGAAATTTTTGAAACATTCGTGGATTTCCCATTAGTTTTCTATTGTTGTGGTCTGCGAAGTTGGTTCGCGACTTATCCTACTTCTCCATTAGAATGTGCTGGGGTATATTCTCTTATTTGATCGAGTTTGCTTAGGGGAGGCAGTGATTATCTAGCTTGGTAAAGGACTGACCAGAATGCTTGGAATAATTCGATGTTGAGTTGGGATTTTGTTGGCCCTTTTTGTGAAGTATGATTTGCAAAGATTTTCTGGGAGATGTCTTGTATGTTTTGACTTGTTAGCAGTATTTTGTCTTATGGTTTTTGGTTGTTTGCGTTGTGGTTTGGTTGGTATTATACTAGGAGGTTTAGGACTTGTGATGATCTCTTTGCTGCGCTGCTGCCTAGGTTGGTGGTGTCGCGCAAGTCACTGCGAGGTGTTGGGTAACTATGTAATAGTTCTAGGTTCTTTTTCAGGTTATGGTATTCTATGTTATCTAAGCTTTGGACTTGCATGTAGTTCCCTTGAATTGATGCTTTAGGTAGTGGTGTTGAGCTTCTGCTTGTACTACTACTGTCATCATTTGGCAATGAGTTGGCTTAGACTAGTGCATGCTTAAAGTCTTTCCTTTACTTGTTAAAGGTGTTTCTTCCTCCAGCCTATTGTGATTATGTGTGAGTTTGTTACTTTGGTTTCTTAGTAACTAGGAAATGGTATTATGTTCATGTAATTTACGCCCCTACATGGGTATGCAATAGTTGTCTAGTCATTGTGATTAAGACCTATACTATTAGCTAGTTTATTAGCAGTGGTAGTTCGACTTTAAAAACGTCTATGGTGGACGGTCCATCTAAAAACCGAATTTGTAGTAGGTTGATAAACTGTTAATATCCTACAATACTATATATATAATTTTTCATAATAATATGTGTTTATGGTCAATTTAAAGATCGGTCGACTCTGCCTAAAAAAATATAACTTAATACATTTTTACAAAATCCTTGTTTATATTTTGCATTATTAATGCTCTATAAAATATTCAAACATGAAATGAATATTCTCAAGACAATTCAAATATAAATTTCAATATAACACATAAATATTTTCTTGTTTGTAAAAATTCGTCTTTCACCTTTCTTTAATCCAAAACTTACATTTTAAAATCTCAAATTAACACAAAATTCTTTTACTTGTTTGAAACAAATATACAAATCACAAGAAAAGATTTAAACGCTTAAACATTGACTTCCAATCATTATTTCACTTTCATATTTTATTTACACTCTATTAAAAAGGTTATGCTTTTTAAATCAAAATTGATTGTTAGCAATAATATTTGTCACAAATAAGATCATTTATCACATGTATTGACTCCAAATGCACATTATAAAGTTTTTCAAACTTTATTTTTTTACATAATGAACTTACATGATTATACGAGCTATTCTTCATGAATTCGTATTTTATTTTCTCTAATCTCAAATCACAAATTTCATTAAAATCTGTTTATCCAAGTACCCTAAACTCGAGTTGTTACATTGGCCTTACTTCAATGAAGGAGCATGCCAACTTCCTCCCCCGATGACCAACCTTCATGTATTTGTTTGTACTAATGCAGATATGTATGGCAATGCTCCAGGAATCGCAATTCATACCTTGAGTATTAATCTGAATTTCCTTCCATTTGAATAGAAAAGTCGTTTGCACTTGAAAAGGAAGTGGATAAGCTATTAAACAACGACATCATCTGATACACCCTCTATCCTAAATGGATCTCTAATCTAGTGTTTGTGAAGAAATCAAACAAGAAATAAAGGGTATGCATTAATTATTACAACTTAATTAAAGCATGTCTGAAAGATAACTTCCCATGTTCGAGGGTAGATTGGCTCGTTGACTCAACAACTGGCCATTAGCTTCTATTATTCATGGATGCATATTCAAGCTAAAATAAAATGCCGATGCATGTCCTGACTAATAACAAACCATCTTCGGGGTTGCATTGCTATATTTCCTTTTGGATTGAATTAGGACTACCTATCAATGAGTTGTTAACAAGACGTTTAAAGATCATATTGGGAGGTCTATAGAAGTGTACATGGATGTCATGCGAATGATGTCACGACTACTGAGAGACTACATTGATGATCTGGTGAATATGTTTAGTGTCCTCTAAAAAATATGACCTAAAAATCACTCCCTTGAAATGTTCTTTCAGCATTGCACCGGGAATTTTTTTGGATTTCATTATCAATTCTCGTAGGGTTAAAGCCAATCCTAAAAATGTTGAAGCTATCCAGAAGATCAGGGTTCCAGGAAACATGAAAGACAATAAGAGTTTTAATGGAAAAATTGCCACCATGAGTTGATTCATTTCTCGAGCTACCGACAAATGCATTCCGTTCTTTAAGTTAATAAAAAAGGAAAAAACGAACCTTATTGCTTGGACATAAGAATGTATTGATGCATTCCAAAACTTAGTGAACCACTTAGAGAGACCATCCATCATTTCAGAACCTATGGATCACGAGGTTTTTTCTTTCATTTTCTTAAATGTTTGTATGCATGTTCTTGATTATGTGCTTATGTGTGAGGCATACAGTTAAAGCGCATAGCGATTTTATAACAGTGAAAGTGAAAAAAGTGTAGTGGGGATAAAACATGGAAATGGCGGGGATATATGTACTCTCATATACGTACTATCTCTCCCTGGTGTCTTTCACTAGTTTAACTACGCAACCTAGAGCTCTGAAACCAAATGTGGCAGCCCGCCCCACACCAGCCGACATTTCCAATGAAACGCGCTGTGCCTATATCCAACCAGCATAGGACGGTTGTCAAAAGAAAATAAAGAAGGCGATGAATCAACAAGGAACCTATAGTACATCTCACAGCGCATGGAACAAAATATAATAATAGCATAACTTGATATAAAACAGGTGAGACAGTGCATAAGCTGAAAACTAAACCATCATAGCAGCGGAAAATCCGAATATAGCTTATGATCCAAACCATCATTATTACAACTTTTAAAACTGTCTCTAAATAAAAATAGGAAGGTACACTACTAATGCCCAAAGTAGTGACCAGCAATAACACAGGGAGAACATATGGAAATAATACGGGTAAGCCTCCTGCTCATCTCCGGACAACTACTCGTGCATAACCAGCTAACCTGTCTCTAGTCTGCTCGTTTAGGAGCACCCAGAGTAATAAGAAGAGACATAAAACTCTGGATCAGACAAAAGTCTGGTATGAACGATAAGCAGCAAAAACAGAACAATAACAGGTATACATAACCATACCTAAACCTGGACCTTCAACCAAAGAGTTAACACAACTAGATGTACAATACTCTAAGGTGACACTAACACATGGTGTGAAAATAATGGGGAGGGGGTGTGCATGTCATGGTGATAGCAACATCAAACATAGCAATCATCCTCACATCTCTCACTCAGTGTGTGAAGTATACGATATCCACCGCTTTGATCACCCAATTCTTTGTTACGATCACTCTGCCCCATGGAGTCATGGCGGCTCCACTGCACTGATCCGTAACCACTAACACTTTGCTATGTTCACTCTGCCCCATGGAGTCATAACAACTCCACTGCATTGGCTCATAGCCTTGCTACGATCACCTTGCCCCATGAAGTCATAACAACTTCACTGCACTGATCCATAGCCAATATCTGTCTCTCAGTGGTGACTCAAAGCTATAGACGTCGAGAACCCCTTATCACACGTCCCGCAGAAAAGTCCAGTTCATGGAGTTAACTATTAGTTCCCATCTGGATCTTGAGTCCTAACTTCTCCTTTGGACTACCTTTGCACTCGGGTTTGGTCTCCTCCGGAGCGGATCGAATGTGCGTAGTACCCCAGTCATCATCGGTTCGGTTCGGCCATCCTGGTTTGGTTCGGCCATCCTGGTTCGGTTCGTGATTCCTCTCCCATATCATCAGGTCGGTTCGATTTGTGGCCCCCATCTCCGGTTCGGTTCATGATGCCTTCACTCGAACAGGTCAGGTTGTGAGCTCCCTCTCACAGCGGTTCGGATCGGGTTCCTTCTCTCGTGCGGGTCGGGTCGCTATTCTAGTTCGTGGCACATGTCTTCAGACGGTTCAGATCGTGGTGCTAGCTCTAGAGCATCAGGTCGTGACTTGCTTCTTCAAGATGTTCGTAGTGCTCAAGCTGGAGCGGTTCCAATCGGGGGTGAGTGTCACGATCGGGTCAGTTCGGAGGGGTGCGATCCAATTCGGTTTCTTGCAACTTTCCAGCGACTGTTTTACGCCATACGACCACATTTTCGACCATTCTAACTTTCCTATTCAATCACAAACCATTCCAAACAGTAATGGCAACATGTATAATCATCTACAAATAGCAAAACAACAATTTAACATGTTTATATGGATCAAACATACCCAAAACCCATGTTTTCCCTTAATCCCCTTAATCCCCTTAATCATGATTTAACCTTATGATTAGCAAAACATATCCAAATTAACCCAAATTTCTATCAGAGCCCTAGAATAATATTTAATTTTTTTTACATATTTTTCCAGAATTTTAACATGCATAATTTCGCTAATTAACACTAATTACCTCTAATTAGCTGTAATTACTGAAAAACAATGCAAATCACTCATCGTAGCCACAAATGAATTATAGATCTGAACTTCTCTACTATTTTGGGTCGAATTCCTATGCAACAAAGCTGCTCCAACTCTGATTTGGTGTTGATTTTCCTTGATTTTATGTTGATTAGGCTAATATATGCTTAAATGGTGATTTGGGGGTGATTAAGAAGGTGGAGGCCATTGTTAGGGTTGAAGAGAGATAAGCAGCGGCTAAAAAATGAAAAATAAATTGTTTCCTAAAAGATTTCAGCCTCCCTATAACCCTAATCCCGAAATCCGCTAATGGGCCTAGCTGTTAATCACCCTATTTGGCCCGGTTAAGCTGTTTTTCACCTTCTAAACCTTGTTTCAATCATATCTCCCAAACGGTAAGTCCATTTGATCAATGTCACCACTCTAAGGAAAGACCATCATCTGAATCCAATAGAAGTGGTTCTAGGTCAAAAATCCTTACCAATCAAAATTTATAGGCAAAACAAGATTCGCCAGGGGCAAAACAGTCATTTAAAAATCGGTAAAAATTGTGAACATGGGAAATGACCCCAATAGTCGTTCCCCAAAGTTACACGACTACACGACCTCATACGAAAATGAATAAATATTCTACGATCCTCCGATGCTAGAATGCGGATTGTTACACCTGCTCCAAAGCATGGATCTCGTCATCACGAGTCCAACGCAGGAAATGACATCCAAAACGAACCTCATATGAAATAGATACAAGTGTTAAAACAATTTATACAATTAAAATGAATAACATAATTGAAAATGTAATAGCTTATATAATTACCTTCATTAGCACCTTAATCATGTTCAAATATTACATCCTTGAATCCGACTTCATCACCATTTTCAATAACCCACCGCCACACGAACAAGCCATTAGGCCCCACACTGACCTTACCACCCCTTTCGAACAACACCAATGTCGACCCTTGAAGCAACCCATATTTGCTAGAAATGGAGGATGAACGAAAATCATTCATCTTACAATTCTATGCCAATATGCAAATATTCCGACCACGGCTGCTTGAAATAGATACCCTCTTCCTTCCTCCTTTTCCCTTCAGGCGCTATGGTATGATGCTTGACAATGAAGTCGTGGAGAGCAAAAGAACGAAACTAAAATGGGCTTGGTTTTACATGATTTCCAGCCAACTCCGATTCTCGATCGATGAACGGTAAATGTAGATGAGTTCCTATCGTCGATACATACAACTTTCATGTTTAGGGTTTTAGCTAATTATGGAGGGATTAGGCCGGGAAATTTCAGCCATTGGTGAAGGAAAGGAGGCTTGGATCTAAGAAGTAAAGGGAAGGAGATGCTTACATAGCATCCTTCAAAACACTATTCACTAAGACTAAAATTTCCTGAACATCCAAACATGTTAAACCGTATGCACAAAAGAATTCTGGAAGCCATTCCAAGACCAATGAAAAAAGACTCCGGACCTAATTTTATTATATGCAAAAGTTAGCCTTTTGGATTGATTTATGAATCGATCCCGAGCTACTAGCCAAAAATCATACAGTCGAAACATATCGATGCTTACACTCTAAAAAGTTCCCACCATTGATTTGGGTTCAATGGAAGTGATTTCGAGTCTTAATTCGTTCATATGTTGAAAAGTCACATTTTTGAACTATCACACAATTAATGATTAATATTTAAATACCCAATCGTAAAAATACGTTTGGTTACATTCTCTTCTCCTTAAAGGATTTCGTCCTTGAAATCCTCAAGAATGTGAAAACACAACCCAACACTCTTAAATAAATGATGATACTAGAGAATCATTACTTAACACTCTCAATAAAAACAATTGAAAACGATCACAACAAAGGAAGTAGACTTAAAAATTGGCATAGAACCAATATTTCAGTTTATAAGTGCAACCACAATCAATGTGGGATCGATGTAACTAAGCCAAACACCTAAGTCCTACACTTATCTTTCGAACAAGCATGTAATAGAAAACAAAGTGACAACTCAATATTTGGAAGACAATTCTATTTAGCATTGCTTATTGAATTTCCTCACAACTTTGATTAAATTTACAGAAAAATTCGATAGCACCTCCTTTGCGTGGATTAATCTGAAAAACTACAACTTGCCAAATACGGTCCATCCCAACAAAAGAAAATAAAAGCCCGAAAATGGCTATCCATATAAGGGTATAAAATCATCAAAAATGCATCAATGGATAAAATCATGACTCTACATTTACTGTAAACCTCTTTTAAAGCAAGCTTAGCATTTAGATACAAAAAAGCAAATCAACATCCAAACAATCAAATCTTGCTTCTGTATACCTAGGATTGTACTTAACAAAAAGGATTGAGCATAATCGTAGAAATAGCAATAAGGGAAATAAGCGTGCTAGATAAATAGAATTTATCTAACATAAGCATGTCAAGTCATGTATGGAATTTATCTCAAATAAATAGACTAAGCCAAAACATGACTATCCTGCATGCCTAACGATCATACAAACCTATATAGTCATGTCAAACATCAATAATTAAATATGCATGGAAAAGTAAAAGCAATCATAAAAATGGCATCCATATCTACCCTAGCATGCAGGATATTAATCTAACTAGTATGAGGCATTCAATATAATATTTAATGCATATATGACTCGACACTTAGTATCCATTCCAAAGATAAAGAATATTAATCTAGCATCTCCCATCAACGTATCAGGTATGACTCAAGTGCTATTATATTATCCCCAGATCGGCAACCTATCAACGAAAACCATCAACGATTGTTCCCTTACTCACTTTGGAATCTCGAATGGGCATAAGGAACTTCTCGATTCATCCCATTCAACTATTGCTAGCTGACATCACATTTATCATGAAACAAATTCATAACCAACCCAATCTAATGATGTCGAGAATAACAACAACACCTCTTACATATACAATGAATCACATTGAATCGGTTCACTCTACTTCATGCCAATTTATGGATTCATAACTAGTAATAAACACAAGTAACGTTCACTAGAGGAATATCGCTTTCGAACTGGTACATCTCCAACTTGACACTCACAAGCAACGATATTTCTCACATGCACATATAGGAAACAACAAAATCGTAAGAAGTCATAAATTTCAATCGTTACTGCTAGCAAAGGTCAAAATATCTCAAGGAGAAGAGAAAATCGAGCAATATGACATCACTAAACAACTCAAAATCCTTCATTAATAAATAATGCCTCTAACTCATCAAGTGGAAGCCTATTACCATCAATTATGAATCAAGAGTCGACTACTTCTTCTCGTGCAGTTTTGATTATTGACTAAAATGTGACAACCTTCCATTTGAAAACACACCACATCAAACTAGACAACATAACCAAGTGTCTATTAATTGGTTGTCCTTATCGAAACAAGTAACCGATATGCCCAAGAGTCAACTTTAAATTACAAAACCATCATAATTTCTTCAGGATCTCTAATAAAATCCTACTCGAGAAACATGGCCCAAGCACCCTACTTTTCTCTATGAGAAGTGAAACTCTAACAAACAACCAACAAATGGTGTTTTCTCAACACTCACAACACAAATACTAATTGTACTTTATGCCTTATTTTTGCCCATAGAAAGATGAAAATAAAACCAGATTGCACAAGCGCATCACATTCAAGTGATATCTCAGAACGAGCAAGAAATCAACAAAATATGCTAACTCGCAAGTTAGCCCGAACGGCCTAACTGACCTATCAAAATCAAAGAAGCATGTGTAACATTGTAATCTATACACACCACCCAACTATCTACACTGGTTAAACTTCCTATAGGATTCCATGCTGAAAGAACATCCTTGCATCCTAGAGCTGATCTGACAAGCCACAAATCAACAGGAGTGTAACACCCAGCATTTTATGACAATTAAATAATTAAATAATGGACATGTGTATTTATATGCATAGATATAAATATATAAAAGAAAAATATAATAATAATATATGATCGCATGTAATAAATGCATGCACTGAAAAAGAAGAAAAGATTAATGTAAATAAGAATGTAATGTATGCATTAAAAGAAAGAAAGGATTGGTTGCATGCAGTGTAAACATGTTGCATGTACTGATTTACAAACATTATGCATTAATAATAAAAGAGGAATAAAAAAAGATGCATGCAAAATGATAAATCCACATGCAATGGTTTAAATAAAAGATTACAACAAATATGAAAAAGAGGAATGAGAAAAGAACAATGACCACCATTGTTCTAAGCCTTGTTAACAATAGCCTAAGTAGTCCAGTTGCTTAGAGTATGTTACTTTCATATAAGAGGTACAAAGTTCGATCCCCGCTGACGTCATATTTTTGTTGTAAGGGAACGACTAAAATAACATATATTCATAAGAGAAAAATATGTATAAACGCACATATAAGGAAAAATATACATATAATAAAGTGAAGAAAATATATGTATATGTATTGTATACACTGTTTCAAATCTCACAAATATCGCCCGAGATCTCCTTCGAGATCTCGTTTTGGGCTCCTTCCGAAACGAAACAGCAAATATCACTCTAAATCTCCTTTCGAATATATCGCCCGAGATATTGCAATATCGAACGATATATCGACCGAGACGAAATACTGGAATATCGTCCAAGATTTTAGTTTTTTGGTTAAAATTTAAATTTGTGTCTGAACTAGAATTATAATTAAAAACTCAAATCTAGCCATATCAATCTTTTGTTATTTTACATTTTGCATGTTAAATGACCATATTGTATGTTCGTATATGTTTTACAATGCTTATGATTTTTCATATTCGTCTTTTTACATACATGTTGCTTATGAAATTATGTATTTTATAGTCTATTTATGCTGAATTTTTTAATGTTTTGGATCATTTTAATGTTTTCTGTCTAACAATATTCCTGTTTTAAGCATATTACGATTTAGAGTATGAATGATCATTTGCAAAATAAAGAATAATAAAGTTATTTTGCATTTTATGTTTAAGTTACTATGTTTTTGGTAGCATTCATAAAAATTATTTTGTTAAAATATCATTTTAAACATATCATGTATCCCGATATTATTACGATATGAACTTTTAGACCCGAGATCAAATTCCGAGACGAACTCCCGAGTTAGACTCATCTCGTCCGAGATATCCCACGATACGAGATCGAGTCTATAAAATCCCGAGATGAAACACGACGATATCCGAGATTTAAAACCTTGATTGTATATGAGAACATATATGTATATATGTGAATATATATATATATATATATACAAGAGAAAAATTCAGAATAAGGCTGCACTCAAAGAAATATACTAAGAATCAAATAACGGTATAATACCGTTTGAATTTTGAAATCAAAATAAAAGTTCTGCGTATATATATACGCGTAAAATGGTCATTAGAAGATTTTATACATATAAGGAGATTATATGTAAATATAATAGTTAAATAAATTGCAAAAATACAAATGTTCAAACAAATAAACTTCTGCGCCAAAACAGCTCATGGGACCCATGAGGGGTTAACATAGGGGTCGACCCACCCATGGAGGGGGTCGACCCAGGGGTCTACCCCACCACAGATGCAGGAAGATTAATCAACGAATCTGGATTGTTTTCTTAATGACGTTCGTTGCTGATTCAGCGCTGCGTGTACGATAAGATCCTGAACACCTTTAAATAGGCTAGCAAAGCCAAGCCTAAATCTCACATTTTTTTAGAAGCCGCCTAAGCTTTGCCATTCTTCTTCCTCCTCAAATCTCTTCAACAAAAAAAATTAGTTTAGAAAATTCTGATTCAAGAACTGGAGGAAAAGAATGTAAATTAATAAAGAAGGTGTTCAGAATCATATTCAAAGCAAGGTAAATTCTTGGATCTTGTCTATTCAATTATCTCCTTTTTCCTCCTCTTTCTTCCCTTTTTCTTTTAGTAAGAATTGTGGATCCATGATTGTTAGGTTCTATATCCAGTTAGGGGAAACCATAGAATGCTAGATCTGGACCAGGTTCAAGAATTGGGAAGCAATTTAGGTGAGTGGATTTAAGTTATATCATTTTGGATAATGGTATATTATCATTTGTCATTTCCCATTAATATGCAATGTTAATCTGCCTGAATGACTAAAGTGATGAAATGCTAATATGACATGTTGAAATATTAATATGTTGAAAAATTCATATGTTGAAACACTTAATATGCTGAAATTTTCATATGATGAAATGTAAACTTGTTAAAGTATGTGTAGCGATTACTGTTGTATACATACATGTTCTAATTACACAATTAACTTGTGGCATATAATGTACTTGAATTCTTAACTGTAGAATTGAGAAAATTACATGTTAATTTGTTAGATTTGAACAATTATTTGATTAAATGATTACATGTTAGAATAGAATTAGTTACATGTTAGAAAGAACATGCGACATAAAATGGGCTTAATATGATGACATGTAAAATATAGATAACAGTAAAAATTTGAAAGAATGGACACGCCTAAATTATATGAAAAATTTACAGTAAATAGAAAACTGTAACACACTTATACATGAGGTTAAATTCGACTTGTGGTAGAAGTTTGCCTGCAAATCCAGCATCCACAAGTTGTTAATTTAATGTGAGAGGTTTAGTGTGTAAATATACATGTAACAGTGCTAAGACATGAGGTTAAGTCAACTTATGGTAAAAGTCTGCTCGAAACCACTCGACAAATCCAGCATCCACAAGTGTTGGCTTAATGTGAGAGGTCTAGTGCATAAACATATGTGTGTGTGTGTATATATATAGAATATATGTAAATAGCAGGATTGATAAAATAGCATTAATTATGATTAATGGAAATGAATAAGGAAATGAATGGAAGTTACAACAATAAAAAATTGGAATGAATGGGGAATAATAATCTATTATAAATAAATTATATTAATGAGAATGTTATATAATAGGTAGGCTTGTCCTAGGGACAAGTGGAATTTATAAATTAGGTTATAATAAACGATAAAGAAAATGGAATAACTTATGTAATGAGATAAGTTGTACTTAGATCTGAGTTAAGTCATTAGTAAGAACGAGAACCTGAAATCTACGGATGAGGACAACAAAAGTTATATTTTTGGAAAGGAAACTTATTAGTAAACCTTAGTCAAGGGAACAAAGTTAATATAATGATATGTGGTAGTGACAGTATAGGATCGAATTATGATTAAATAAGAAAGAATGAGGAAAACATATGAAATGAAATATGTCATATTTAATCACAAATAATGAGTGACATGTTAAATAGAAAACATGTAAATTGAGATATACTTAATTACATATTAAGTAGAACGAGTTATTGCAACTATGAAATCAAACAATAATATAAAGGGATTGTGGATTACAGCCCTTGGAGCACAATCTAGAGAATAACATGTTGTGGGCTTATTAATAAACTTAAATGGGTTAAGTTATATGACTGAAATTAATAAGCAAGAGGAACTTGGTAACTTGAATAAGAAGTCAATGTGAATGGGAATAACCAAGTTAGTTGGAGACCTGATGAGGTAGCGCAAGCGCATAATTGAATGTTTAGACATAGGGTCTAATAACATATTAAACTAAGGCTCTTGGACCAGTCCGTACGTTTGAGGGTGAATAACCCAATGGGGTAGATCATCGTGGTGTCATGAGGTAGAAGGGGGCACACGTTCATCTGATTATTCTATTAGCTCCAAAGGACTGGAAGGTGAAGCACACGGCTTCCTAGGACATGGAAGCTGCCCCTAGTAGTCCTCTGTGGTGGAGTAGTGTTCGGGCTGTGCTCACAGAGGTTGGGCCTGCGCATAACTACCCGGTGAGTGGCCTTAACTGCAAAAGTATCTTTCTAGTCAGAAAGCTGTGATGAGGTGACACTAGGATGATTCGGCGATCTCCTCAACAGGGAGGCTGGGTATGGACCAACAAGGATAGTAGATCATTGGGTACCCATCATCGACATCCAGTGGGATGCGAAAAGACTAGAGCTAAACCCAAGACGCCATCCACCTTTCACTATCGAGGACGGTGGATGAGGGGAGATGCCAACTGGATGTTTAGATTGTTTGTTAGGGGAAAGTTGCTTAGCTCTTGTAGTCTTTACTAGTTGAGGGAGGGGCCGAGGTGGGGTCATAGCCACCATGAAAAATAGACCCGAGGGATATTCGTATTTTGAGGCCCTTAAAGGTGGGCCTGTACAGATATGGAAAAGTTCCCAACCGAGTTTTGTGTTTCTTGTATAGCCCTGCCATGGAACTCGGTGCACATTTGAGGTTATGTGCGGTTAAGGCATCTAGTACGATTGACGATACATACGTGGGAAAGTCTAGATACATGCATGCCTGCTCTAGGTGGTGTATCATAGGCTGTAGGGCATTACACTGCGATCTGATTCGATCAAAGGTGGCAGTCCGTACGCTTACGTGACATGGCGATTGTAACAACCCGAATTCCGACAGACCAATTTTTTCAAAACTCTAATCTATTGAAACTCGTGTTGGTTT
>JASFAX010000205.1:0-82237 GCA_030737875.1 Allium sativum | reverse complement strand
AAACCTCAAAATCAAAATTTTCAAACTTGGATTTGTGGCTCGATTCTATTTCATCCTTATTTGACAACTCATCCTCGTATAATCTAAAAAATTCATGTTCATTAAAATCATTCTCCAAATTTGAATTGAAAAATTCAGTATTTTCATTTTGTTCAAATTCTAGAATTTCAAGTTTCTCGCAGTTTGAAAGAGGAAGATCAAAATATGAGGTTGAATCTTTTTCCTGAAAAGAATCGAAGTCCACACCATTTACGGAAATTTGAATAACTTTATTTAGATCATTATTCTCAATTTCCAAAGTTGTTATCCAAAAAATTTCACTATCAGTAAAGAACGGATTGTTTTTTGATTCATCGCTTGTTTGAATTTGATTATATTGCTCTCGTTATTCTTCAAAAGATGTCATTAAAGAAAGAAGTTCATCAAGCTGTCTATCTTTTTCATCAAGTTGTCTGTCTTGCTTTTCTACCCTCTCTCTAAGGATGTTAAGATGATATTCTTCAAAGTCGTTGATTTGAGAGCTCTTGTTTTGGATTTCTTGATTCTCAAAATTATAGTCCACATCGATTTCACAATCAATATTATTTCCAATGTGGTGGTTGTTTGAATTTTCAAAAAAATGACAATGATATTGGAAATCATTTTGATTATATAAATTATGTTCGTAACCAAAACTGTTGGAATTTGAGGAAAATTGAAATTTTGGTTATTGATGTTGATATGAGAAAATAATAATGGAGTAGAACAAATAGTAGTTGATTACACCAAATAAATAAATTCATTAGTTTATGGCCATTAAATGAATTTTGGAAAACATCCTTAAGATGTAAATGAATTCGAATGAAAAGTTATGTTTTTAAACAAGCATTCAATGATAGTAAAGCTTTTCAAATTCAAAACATAGATTGATGTGATACTCATTATGAGTAAGCTTACATGGTAGTAACTGGTTTGATATATACTTATATAATGAGGTTAAACAGTATATAAACTTTTAATAACGCTTCAAAAAGTATTTTGAAAAGTAGAAACATATTTTGAGAACATAGTAATAAACGTTGTTAAACATTTTAGAGGACTTCACTGACACTTAATTTGGTTTTGAATACTTAATTATTAAGATTCTGTTCAAAATAGAATGAGCATTTATTTTGTTAAACCTCAAAACGTTTGTCATTTTTAATAATATTAAAAGTTGACATACAAATTGTTAATGAAGATAGTTTTAAAAAGAAGAGAATTATTTCACTCTTGATTTAAAAGTTATGAACCCTTAATAAATGCTTCCAAAACTTTGCAAAGTTAAAAAAGGGGTATTTATTGTTGATCAGTAAAAAGTTTTGTAAGAAATAAATGAACTTTTATTAAAGAATGTTTTTTTAAAAAAAATGCATGTATCCGCATTAAAGAAGTAAGGAATTTTAAACTCTTTGTAAATGGATCACACTTATTTAAGGAACAATAAAAATTCAATACTTCAAGTTTTAGTGAGCTATTTAAATATTCATTTTTGAATTCAGTAAAATTTAAAGAGTTGTTTGAATATATGAATATATAGTAATAAAAATAAAAATATATAATAATAATGGCATGTAAATTATTTAGGGTCTCACTATTTTCACCATGTAGTTTGCTCTTCACCCCCCGATTATAATTTTAGAATCTTATTTCCAAATTTACCCTTTAATAGCCGATTAGATAACTTGTCTAATATTGTACGATAATTAAAAAAATATAAGCTATACACATATGTAGGTGTTCGAGGCTAAATTGCAAACAATAATTTAAAATTTAAAATCATTATTGTACGTGATCCTTTTTAAAAAAAATTAAGGATAAAAATTACAAATAATGATTAGAATAAAATTAAAACAATGATTAAAATTTTAAAAATTGTACTATCATCGATGTGCATCATTGTGTATATTTTGAGATCGAGTACATTGCAAGCTAAAAACCAGAGAAAAAAAAATAGTGAGGATGAAAATGTAGTAAGGGCATTTTTGGATTAAATGGGGTGGGAAGAGGAAATGATGGAGTGTGCATTTTATTTTCTAGTTAGTAGGAGGTGAAGAGAAAACAAAGGGGTGCTAATAGACACACCCAATTATTTATTTTGTGTAACTGCTAAAATTATACATTTACAAAAGAAATAACCTTGGAATAAATAAAGGAACCAAATTAGATAAGTTAAAGATATGTTCTAAGATTAAACAAAAATAAGTTGTACAATCTACTCTGGAAATTTTTATATTAGCTCCAAAGATTTATATTTGAAAATTCGATGTAGAGTCAGGATTTTCGTAATCAACTTTTGGTTGTAACTAGGTTGCCTTAGAGCAATTAGTAATATACATATATATGTACAACGCAAATTGCATAATTTATGATTTTCGAATTTAGGATTCATGAGTATTAATTGCAAAATTGACAAAAAAAAATCAACTAATAAGTGAAAAGGATAGTTTACAGGGGTTGAATGAATTTTTTTTTTTTTGGGAAATTGATATATTCTTAAGAAGGTTAAAGAAATTAAGTAAGGGTTTGTAAATGGTCTAAAATCCGACTATTACGGTTATATTAATTAGTACTATAGATGTACCACATCTATGAGAAAATGGAAAATTGAGAAGGATAAATAGTAATGAAATGATATGTTAAGTCTGTAATAAAGTATTAAGACATTAATACTATTTATACCACTTTATTATTAATTTGATTTTCTTGGGATTTAAGATTATAGTCGCTAGCAATCTCCCTTGATGATTGGAAAATGGTATAACATCGTGAAAGTAATGTGTCTATATTTTTGCTTGTGTTGATTGACATTTAAAACCATTTATTAAAATTTATTGTAAGTAAAAAAATATGGGCACATTTGACTAGTGGTCAACCATATATGGAGTATGGAAGTTAATAAGAGAATTAGATTTGTAGCCCACTATAAAGGAATATCTTGATCTCAAGATTTTAGAATATTGAATGAAGAAGAACTTTTGCTTCTAAAATTTCATCCTTAAAATGAGAATTTAATGTATGGGAATAAAGAATAGACATAAATATAGGATTTGCGTAGATTTCCATTTTTAGATTGATTCTATCTGTGTTTTGGTTTGTCTAAGTACATTTGTTTAATTTTTACAAGTTAGCCCTTTTGTCATTTTTTACAAAAAGACTATGTTTGAAATTATATACAATATTCACAAAATATAAAGAAAGAGAGGTGTACACTTATGTGTTTGCGCGTAGTTTATAATGTTTATTAAAATAAAAATACTTATTCCTTGTAATTTTAATACTTCAATATTATTTCCTTATTGTTGTTTGGGTAGTTTTATGAAAATTATAACAAAGGAACTTTAATAAGACTTGAATTTCAAGAAATCAGAATATTGAAATATTTTCTAGTTTTTAGTATAAACTAAAATATCAATTGGTTAAATGTAGAAAATTCACTGAATCTTGGGATTTCTCATCAGTTGTAGATTGTAGGTAAAATTTATCTTTATAAGATTAGCATAGTTATTTCTTGGTAATTAGTGGGCGCACCTGAAGTATTTCAAGAAGGCCATACAAATCACCAAAATGTTGATGGGAAAATCATTGACAAATTTCTACTTGAACTAAATTTGCAATTAGTGACTGAAATTTGATTAGTTGGCTTGTGAAGGTTAGAAAAGTTGGCACTATATTTTGGTCTTTCCCAATATTTGGGAAATAAGAGAGGTTATCGATTATTGGAGACCATAACATTTTTATACCTTATATTTGATAAAATACCTTCACACTATGGAAAATTTGGTAGGGTCTAATCAGAAAATGGAGACTAAAACGGAATCCTTATCGCCTCATCCCACCATAGATATTATGCAATAAGGAACTACAAGGATCCGCAATATTAAAATATAGTGGTTCGAGTAAATTAGAGAGGAAATTTGGTAGAAGGCATAAAATTTTTAAATTTTGTAGTCTTTATCATCTAAACTTTTCTCTCTAATATTAGGATTCTATGGTTGCATTATGGTTTCTACATTGGATGATAGGAATTGATTGAGATACAAATGCACCGAGCACTCATATAGAAATTACATGCATACTTAGATGTTTTGCATACATATAGCATCATAAATCATATTTTTTGCATTAGGATTAAGCTCACTTTAGCGAGTATGTAGTACATAATCACATTTAGTATGACTATTTTATGGAAATATAAACAAATACTTGATTGTATAGTAGTATGATTTGTGTATTTCGCCCATTCGAAAAGATTTCGGGATGAAATCTCTTTTTAAGGGGGAAGAATGTAACACCTCGTAAAATATAACCTAACTTGACATAGACAACTTACATAATAATAATTAATAATTGAAAATACTAATATTTATATATGGGAATTTGTCCATGAAAATATCACCATTATGTTCGTATGTGAGATTCTAATCCAATTTCGTATTTTATTTATCGAAAACGGTGTGACAACCCCAATTTCGACAGACCGATTTTTTTTTCAAAATTCCAGTCTGTCGAAACTCGGATTGATTTGCTCTGGTATCCTGCAGAAAAGACAGAGACATAAAACATGTCAGAGTTTAGAAATTAGCTCACAGCGGAATGGATAAAATATAATGTAATTAAAATATAGCCTTACCGTATTAATAATACTGCCTAACCAGTATCCAAGGCTATCATGTCCCTGCCACAAATCTAACCTGCGAGTATGTTATGAGGAGGGGGTCAGAACACAAGTTCTTGTGACTAGATTTAAACTATACACTTTGGATAATCCTACATATACCGTTCAATCATATTTTCTTATTTATTAGGTTACTTGGGTTAACAACACACAAGGCTTACACACTCGTCATACCCATTTACTTTCTAGTGGATTAACCTAATACAGTATATATGTAGCTACCCCCAATTTCGAGGTACACCCCAGGGTACCCCACTCGTACGGTCTCCATCGTAACACCATAGAAATATACACAGTCCCTCATCCTACGCCATAGTGACGTACGAATATCAATATTACGTTACGCATATATCTATCATTACTATGTTACGTAAACGTACTGACTGCCACCTTTGTTCGAATCAGACTCCATACCGGAGTAATGCCCTCAAGTCTACGATACACCACCCAGAGCCGACACACATGTATCTAGACTGTCCAACATACGTATCTTCAATTGTAGCTCGATGCCTCAATCACACGTCCTCTAATGTGCACCGAGTTCCGTGGCAGGGCAATACAAGACACACGGAACTCGGTTGGGAGCTTTTTCATGTCTGTATAGGCCCATCTTTAAAGAGCCTCTATATACAGATTTACCTGGGGTCTGTTTTCGTGGTGGCTATGGCCCCACCTCGTCCCCTCCCTCAACTAGTAAAGACTACTAGAGCTAAGCGACTGCCGCTACGCAATTAATTTAAACATCCATGTGGCGTCTCCCCTCAACCCCTTACCCCGATAGTGGAGGGTGAGATGGTATCTTGGGTTTAGATCGAGTCTTTCCGCATCTCGCTGGCTGCTGATGACTGGTATCCGACGGTCTACTATCCTTGTTAGTCGTGACCTTCTGCCTCCCTCTGCCTCCTCGTGAGGCAACCGCCGAACCACCCAGGTGTCACTTCGTCACAACATTCTGACTTCAAGCTAAATCTGCAGTCAAGACCCACCAGCCTAGTACTTACGTGCAAACCCAACCTCTGCGGACACAGCTTAAGACATCTGTCGCCGCACAGAGGACTACTAGGAGCACCTTACGTACCTCAGGAAGCCGCGTGCTTCCCCTTCCAGTCCTTCGGAGCCGTCGGAACAATCAGATGAATGAGCGCTCCCCCTCGTGCCTTATAACACCACGATGATCTACCCCATAGGGTTATTCACCCTCAAACGTGCGGAATGATTCAAGCACCTCACTTTAATATGTTATTAGACTCCATGTCTAAACATTCTTTTACGCGCTTGCCTTACCTCATTAGGTTTCCAGTTAACTTGGTTATTTCAATTCATATTGAATTCTTATTCAAATTACCAAGTTCTCTTGCTTATTAATTTCAGTTATACAACTTAATCCATTTAAGATTATTAATAAGCCCAGAACATGTTATTCTCTAGATTGTAGCTCGAGGTCTGTAATCCATAATCCCATTTTTATCTTCTTGTTGATTTCATCATTACAATAACATGTTTTACTTAGTATGTAATTAAGTATATCCAATTCACGTGTTTTCTAATTAACATGCCACTCACCATTTATGATTAAATATAACTTATTTCATTCCATAAGTTTTCCTCATTCTTTATCATTTAATCATAATGCCATTTTACATTGTCAATACAACTTATTGTTGTTTACTTGTTAACTTAGTTCTATTAACTAAGGCCCATTAATAAGTTTCTCTACCCGTTTATTATAACCTATGTTATAATTTCCTCTTGTCCCTAGGACAAGCCTAAATATTCTTATCAACGTGTTTCAGACTTCTGAGCTTACAGATTACTTAATTTATAATTAAGTACAACTTCCTAAGTTTCATATATTTTCCCTCTTTTCTCAACTGGTTTTTGGTTTTCCCCATTTACCGATTACTTAATTTACAATTAAGTGTCCCTTATCTCATTTCGCCAGTTATCCCATTTCCTTGTTAGTTTATTATAACCTAAGTTATAATCTTCACTTGTCTAGGACAAGTCTATCTATTATACAACATTTTCATTAATGTTATTTATTTATAATAGGTGATTATTATTTCTACAAGTTATGCTTACCCTAAAAGGTGTCTCTAATTATATAACTTTATTATTTCTACCATTTATGTATACCACTAGGTGTCTTTAATTACATAACCTTATCGGGCTAAGTTTGCGGGCCTATATGTAAATATTGCCCACCCCTTTAGATTGCCTAGCCCACCCACTGTCCAGCCAATTTTTTACTTAACCCTAACCTTAGTTCATATTCATACAATCCCTTTGGATTAGAATAGGTTAAGTGGTCCAATTCATTACCATGTCCATTTATGGTTTATAATGGGCTAGACCTCCCACATTAGGCCTACAACCTGTGGATGCTGGATATGTCTGTTGGGTCCGGGCAGACTTTTTCCACAAGTTGGGCTTAACCTCGTGTCATAGCCCGTCTCGTATTTGCGCACTTAGACCTCTCACATTAGGTTCAACATTAGTGGCTATTGGATATGCCGATCGGGTCTAGGCAGACTTCCACCACTAATGCAACCTAATCTCGTGTCATAAGTGCAATTACAATTTCTAAATGTAATCCTAGGCATTCATTATTAATCAATTATTTAAATCTATGCCTTTATAGGTGTTAATGCCCATTTACCCAATTATATTCATGATGAGTTATATGTCTAAATTCTTATTTTTCGAATTATGCCAATTCATATTTTACATATGATCCCATTTGCACCCAAATCATTTTTATGTACTTATGATCCAATTTAAGATCTTTAAACATAATTTGGTCGATGCCCCAAACCCATATTTACTCGATTCTATGTTAACATGAATCCATATAGTCATATACTTACTCCAATTATTCCCTGTATATAATTGGGACAAATTTACATGTAAACTTTTTAGCACTCCAACAAATCCAATGTATGAATTTTTCCTACATGTTCAATTTAATATTATAACATGTAATATTCCAACATTTCAACTGATTCAATATATGAATTATTCATATTAACAATTTGACGTTATATCATGCTAATCATTCCCCCAACTTAATAGATTCAACATATGAATTTTCGGATCTATTCATATTCAAGTCCCAACTTGTTATAACAACAATTTATAATTAAACTGGAAATTTCACAATTTATTAAAAAGGGGAATGCTAAACGACAGTCATAATATTATCTGAAGACTATAGTTTAAACCCACTCACCTTTCATGCTTTTCCCAAATTTTGGATCTAATCCGATCTATCATCCATGGTTTTCCTTTCCCCTTTAATGTGATTTGAAACCTAATAATGTGGATCAACTATTTTCATTAAGAGAGAAGGGAAAGAAAATAGGAAGAATATGAATAGATTGGATCTTGGACGTTACCTTGCTTTTCACATAATTCTGAATGCCTTTTAATAAAAACTCTAATCTCTTCCCTCTAGATCTTAATTTAAGATTTTCTAATTTGCAAATCTAAATTTTTGAATATGTTTAAGGAGAGAGATAGAGAGAGAGCCATGGTCGAGCTCCAGCGTAGCCGCTAAATTATGATGGTTAGGGTTAGGTCTAGGGTCTTATTTATAGGCATAGCAGAGGAACCAGGATCCTTAGATCTAAATTTAAAACACTAGAATTGTCCACGTCAGAAAAGACGGTAATAGATTCGCGGGTGGGTCGACCCCTAAGTCAACCCCCAATGGTCCATTTTCCCTCTGAACTTTCCCGCCTACGATTTTGATTTTTGAACAGATTTTTCGAATTTTCTGGATATATTTATTTAATATATATACATATAAGCTCCTTATATGTATACAAACTTCTAATGCTCATAACTTCTTCATACGGTGTCTGTTTTACGCAAACCAGGTATCTATCCTGACCAGAATTTCGAGACGGACGCAATGGCGCTGTTCATTTTACTTAATTCTGAATATTTAATTAAGTTATCCTTATTTTATTATCTTTTAAAAATACGGGCTGTTACATTCTTCCACCCTTAGGAAACTTTGTCTCTGAAATTGGATAAGGGTAAAATAAATTAACCCCTCACATAATATACATCCATCATGTGTGTATCCAATTTTTTCAAACATTGTGCACTTGTGCAAAGTGAAGTACAACATAATAATGCATGCATGGCTAATCGGTACCTCTATGTGTATGCCAGCTTTTCAAAAAATCCTTTTAAAATATGATGCTCATATCTTAAATATACTGGCAGTTCTACATGAATGTAATATTTTGGAAATCAAAATGCTTTTTCATCCAAATTTTCCCACAGTCTTACTGAGTAAGAGCATAGTTCATCCAATTGTTGCATCCATAATCCTACCAACCAACTTTATTTTTTTGAATTTCAGAAAAATCTAATTTTCTAACTTCGATTTCTTATGTTACAAAAAGGTGGAAAATGGAAAAGTCTGCATCTCCCGCTTTTCTTTTTCAACCTTTTTCTAACCGTACTTGGATTTTTATGTTACTATTTATAAAGATTCCCTAATTTCCTACCCAAGCACCGCCCACATAAGAAAATTTTCCTTTGTCATCGATTTTCTTTTTCACCTTATCTTGGAAATTTTCCATTCTTATCAATATTTTCTCATAATTTATCATGTTTGTTGCTTTATAGAATTTTCTGTTTCCTTTTCAGTTGTAACATTTCTCTTTTCTTAGCTTATTTAATTATTTGATCTTAGTTTAAATTTAAATAAGATTCCAGTCTTCCAACTAAAATAGGAGAATAGACACCCTACACAACAACTACTAAGAGCCAAGAATCTTGGGACTATGCCCTCTTCAGAACATTCCAAACTATGGGATCCACGACAAGTTTAGGTGTTACCCTAACTACCTAACAAGAACAAAATAATGGAAAGATCCCAACATGAGTGTAGTAACGGTTTTGCCCCTAGAATGACAATTAGCAACAAGATCTAAACACTTACTTGCCTTTTTCTATCTAGTAGTCACTACTAACTCTAGTTGTGTACCAATAATTATTTCAAGCAACATCCTAGGCTTTCAATGCTTACACGTCCAACGGGAATTTACTATTGCTCCAAGATAATTCTAGCTATTTACTTTATAGCCTTAAAACTTTTCCCGTCTTCCCTAGGCACTAATCCTTACCTACTCCATACTTTTTTTTAAACATGGCTTGGCCTTTTCATTTAAATTTCCTTCAAAAAATTTAAAGATGTCAAAGCTTTATTTTCCTCATGAAAACTTTCTTTTGCCAAACCATAAATGCATGTCATCTTAAAATAATGTAAATCATTTTTTTTTTCAAATCACAAAACTGGAGTAGGTACGGATAAGTATTTCTCAATTAGTTTTATGACTTGTTCTTACCTATAAGGTCGGTTTAGTCTCTTACTACAAGGTGCCAACATCCACTCTATTCTTATTTTCTACAACTTATTTTGTCCACCCACAAAATTATCTTAAAATAATTTATCAAAAAGGGTTATCATAAGAATAGAGATTTAAAATCTTTCTTTATTAAAGATTTTTGTATGCAATATAACAAGAAAACTATCGAGATATACATGCTATATAATATGCACCTTTTATTGAGAGAATTTTACTTTAGATAATTTTTTTTGCAAGAAATCACTATTTGCAAAATATACCCCATTTTTCTTCAAATACCCAACATGTATACTTTACATATTTAAAACTTATAACTTTGAAGATTAAAACTTGAAAACACCGCAAACCATTATCCCAAAAATTTCATAATTTCAAGTTCTTAAAGGTTAATAATGGGGTTAGACTCAAAGAGGTTTTCCAATTCTTCTAGGCTTTCCTAGACACTCCCCAAGGTCAATTCTCTCAACTATATATATTCCTAATCCATTTAGTTTTTTCTCTTTTTTTAACCTTTTCCAATTTATAAGGTTTTCAAGTCCACTAACCCAAAATACTAAACATATGGGATTCACTTTTCCTTCCATACAAAGTATATTGTACGCTCCCCACCAAAATTAACTAAGGGTCTCGGATTTCCATATTCATTCCTTTAGTGTACAAAATAAACATCCCATTTCTTACCATATTATACTCTTTCTATTTAGTGGGTTCCTATATGGATCTAGGTATATATATAATATTTATATTTTTAAAAATACAAATACGTTCACTCACTATTTATATAGGAATCCAAAACCTAAGTTCTGATACCAGATGTGACAACCCCAATTTCGCCAGACCGGTTTTTTTCTTCAAAATTCCAATCTATCGAAACTCGAATTGGTTTGCTCTGGTATCCTACAGAAAAGACAGAGACATAAAACATGTTAGAGCTCAGAAATTATCTCACAGTGGAATGGGTAAAATATAATGTAATAAAAATATAGCCTTACTGTATTAATAATAGTGCTTAACCGGTGTCCAAGGCTATTATGTCCCTGCCACAAATCTAACCTGCGATTATGTTATGTGGAGGGGGCTAGAACACAAGTTCTGGCGACTGGATTTAAACTATACACTTTGGATAATCCTACATATACCATTCAATTATATTTTCTTATTTATTAGGCTACTTGGGTCAACTACACTCAAGGCTACACGCTCGTCGTACCCATTTACTTCCCAATGGATTAACCTAATACAATATACATGTAGCTACCCCCAATATTGTGGTACACCCCAGGGTACCCCACTCACACGGTCTCCATCGTAACACCATCGAAATATACACAGTCCCTCATCATACGCCATAGTGACGTACGAATAACAATATTACATTCCACATATATCTATCATTACTATGATACGTAAACGTACTGAATGCCACCTTTGTTCGAATCAGACTCCATACCAGGGTAATGCCCTCAAGTCTACGATACACCACCCAGAGCCGATATGCATGTATCTAGACTGTCCACCATACGTATCTTCAATTGTAGGTTGATGCCTCAATCGCACGTCCTCTAATGTGCACCGAGTTCCGTGGCATGGCGATACAAGACACACGGAATCAGTCAGGAGCTTTTCCATATTTGTACAGGGCCATCTTTAGAGAGACTCTATATACAGATATATCTAGGGTTTGTTTTCGTGGTGGCTATGGCCCCACCTCGGCCCCTCCCTCAACTAGTAAAGACTACCAGAGCTAAGCGACTGCCAGTATGGAAACAATCTAAACATCCATGTGGCATCTCCTCTCAACCCCTTATCCTGATAGTGAAGGGTGAAATGGTATCTTGGGTTTAGCTCGAGTCTTTCCGCATCCCACTGGCTGCCGATGACGGGTATCCGACGGTCTACTATCCTTGTTGATCGTGACCCTTTGCGTCCCTCTGCCTCCTCGTGAGGCAACCGCTAAACCACCCTGGTGTCATCTCGTCACAACAATTTGACTGCATAGCTGCATCTACAGTCAAGGCCCACCCACCTAGTAGTTACGCGCAGACCCAACCTCTGCGGACACAGCCTAAGACATCTGCCGCCGCACAGAGGACTACAAGGAGCACCTTACATATCTCAGGAAGCCGCGTGCTTCCCCTTCCAGTCCTTCGGAGCCGCCAAAATAAGAAGATGAATGTGCGCTCCCCTCGTGCCTTATAACACCACGATGATCTACCTCCTTTGGTTATTCACCCTCAAATGTGCGGACTGGTTCAAAAGCCTCACTTTAATACGTTATTAGACCCTATTTCTAAACATTCTTTTATTCGCTTGCCTTACCTCATCAAGTTTCCAGTTAACTTGGTTATTCCAATTCATATTGAATTCTTATTCAAATTACCAAGTTCTCTTGCTTATTAATTTCAGTTATACAGCTTAATCCATTTAAGATTATTAATAAGCCCACAACGTGTTATTCTCTAGATTGTGGCCCAAGGTCTGTAATCCACAACCCCCTTTTTATCTTCTTGTTGATTTCATCATTATAATAACATATTTTACTTAATATGCAATTAAGTATATCCAATTCACATGTTTTCTAATTAACATGTCACTCACCATTTATGATTAAATATAACTTATTTCATTCCATAAGTTTTCCTCATTCTTTCTCATTTAATCATAATTCCATTTTACATTGTCAATACAACATATCGTTGTTTACTTATTAACTTAGTTCTATTAACTAAGGCCCATTAATAAGTTTCTCTACCCGTTTATTATAACCTATGTTATAATTTCCTCTTGTCCCTAGGATAAGCCTAAATATTCTTATCAACGGGTTTCAAACTTCCAAGCTTATAGATTACTTAATTTATAATTAAGTACAACTATCTATGTTTCATATATTTTCCCCCCTTTTCTCAACTGGCTTCTAGTTTTCCCCATTTACTGATCACTTAATTTACATTTAAGTGTCGCTTATCTCATTTTGCCAGTTATCCCATTTCCTTATTAGTTTATTATAACCTAAGTTATAATCTTCACTTGTCCCTAGGACAAGTCTACCTATTATACAACATTTTCATTAATGTTACTTATTTATAATAGGTGATTATCATTTCTACAAGTTATGCTCACCCTAAAATGTGTCTTTGATTATATAAATTTATTATTTCTACTGGTTATGTATACCACTAGGTGTCTTTAATTACATACCTTATCGGGCAAAGTTTGCGGGCCTATATGTAAATATTGCCCACCCCCTTAGATTGCATAGCCCACCCACTATCTAGCCAATTTTTTACTTAACCCTAACTTTAGTTCATATTCATACAATCCCTATGGATTAGATTAGGTTAAGTAGTCCAATTCATTACCATGTCCATTTATGGTTTATAATGGGCTAGACCTCCCACATTAGGGCTACAACTTGTGGATGCTGGATATGCCGGTCGGGTCCGGGCAGACTTCTTCCACAAGTTGGGCTTAACCTCGTGTCATAGCCCGTCTCGTATTTGTGCACTTAGACCACTCACATTAGGTTCAACATTAGTGGCTGCTGGATATGCCGGTCGGGTCCAAGCAGACTTCCACCACTAATGCAACCTAACCTCATGTCATAAGTACAATTACAATTTCTAATTGTAATCCTAGGCATTCATTATTTAAACCTATGCCTTTATAGGTGTTAATGCCCATTTACCCAATTATATTCATGATGGATTATATGTCTAAATTCATATTTTTCGAATTACGCTAATTTATATTTTACATATGATCCCATTTGCGCCCAAATCATTTTTCTATACTTATGACCCAATTTAAGATCTTTAAACATAATTTGGTTGATGCCCCAAACCCATATTTATTCGATTGTATGTTAACATGAATCCATATAGTCATATACCTACTCCAATTATTCCCTGTATATAATTGGGACAAATTTACATGTAAACTTTTTAGCACTCCAACAAATCCAATATATGAATTTTTCCCACATGTTCAATTCAATATTATAACATGTAAACATTCCAACATTTCAACTGATTCAATATATGAATTATTCGTATTAACAATTTGACGTTATGTCATGCTAAT
Source organism: Allium sativum (assembly GCA_030737875.1). Lineage (NCBI taxonomy): Eukaryota > Viridiplantae > Streptophyta > Magnoliopsida > Asparagales > Amaryllidaceae > Allium > Allium sativum. The sequence goes on along the minus strand of JASFAX010000205.1, from coordinate 68,077 downwards.
CATTTCCCTAATTTAATAGATTCAACATATGAATTTCCTGATCTATTCGTATTAACGTCCCAACTTGTTATAACAACAATTAACAATTAAACTGGCAATTTCACAATTTATTACAAAGGGTCTGCTAAATAATAGTCATAACATTATCTAAAGACTATAATTTAAACCCACTCACCTTTCATGCTTTTTCCAAATTTTGGATCTGATCCGATCTATCATCCATGGTTTTCCTTTCCCCTTTAATTTGATTTGAAACCTAATAACGTGGATCAACTATTTTCATTAAGAAAGAAGGGAAAGAAAATAGGAAGAATATGAATAGATTGGATCTGGGACGTTACCTTGCTTTTCACGTAATTCTAAACGCCTTTTAATAAAAACACCAATCTCTTCCCTCCGGATCTTAATTTAAGATTTCATAATTTACAAATCTAAATTTTTGAATATGTTTGAGGAAAGAGAGAGAGATAGAGCCATGGCAGAGCTCCAGCATAGCCGCTAAATTATGAGGGTTAGGTCTAGGGTCTTATTTATAGGCGTAGCGGAGGAACCAGGACCCTTAGATCTAAATCTAAAACACCAGAATCGTCCACGTCAGAAAAGAAGGTTCCAGATTCACGGGTGGGTCGACCCCTAGGTCGACCCCCCTGTTGGTGGGTCGACCCCTAACAGTCCATTTTCCCTCCGAACTTTCCCGCCCGCGATTTTGATTTTTGAACTGATTTTTTTAATTTTCTGGATATATTTATTTAATATATATATACACACACACATATAAGCTCCTTATATGTATACAAACTTCTAATGGTCATAACTTCTTCATATGGTGTCCGTTTTACGCAAACCAGGTGTCTATCTTGACCAGAATTTTGAGACGGACGAACTGGGGCAGTCTGTTTTACATAATTCTGAAAATTTAATTAAGTTATCCTTATTTTATTATCTTTTAAAAATACGGGGTGTTACAAACGGAGTCCATATGAAGAAGATATGCTAGTAATAAAGTTTTAATATAAACATACAAATTTGAACTTGAAATTAATGGGATAAAAATGGAATAAAATAAATATAACTGGCATAAAAGCACATTCCTAATCAAATTCAAAGTGTTGTGTGTGCATATATGTAATAAGGGGACACGTTCTAAAGGAAATAAAACTAATCAATCAACATTTATTAACAATTAAAACAAACACGTGAAATAAATTCATGTTGCCCATCCAAGAGGAGGGTTGACCGCCCTATCAAGAGAGGGATCGATTGCTTGGTTGACCACCCTCTTAGGGGTCAGGTTGATCGTTTCAAGCCTGCGAGAATGGGTGCGGCTAGGTTTTCTTAAGATGTTTTGGGGTTTTGGTGTCAACAGATGACTTGGATTTTATAATTTAAATCCAATACACACTTTAACACCTATAAATAAAACCTTATCCCCTCCTCTCTCAATTACAGATTCTGAGGCTTTCTACCTCCATTCTCTTCTTCGTCTTTATCAAAGTTATCTCGGTGGAAAATAGTTCTTCTTCTTTTCCCTTCTCTTATTCAGCTCTATTATATCCTATTACATTATGTTTATTTTATTTTTAGAATTACTGGATCTAACATCCATTATTTTAAAGGAAGAAGGATTGAAGGAGTTTGTGCATGACTATAATCCAAATTAATGTTTAATCCACAATTTTCTCCATCTGTTGTTCAGTGAGTGAGATTCTATAAGTTTAACTAATTTCAATAGTTTGTTAGTATAAATATGGACCGGTTATGCCTATAGAGGCCTAGGATTTCACGAAAACAAAATATACAAATTCCCCAAAATCTCTAATTTTATGGAATTGTCAATATAAGCTATTATTTGGGTTTTTGATTGCAAATATAAATTGTTAACGATATTTTTCGTCAACACTCGTACTAGGTTAGACAATGCACATGTATTGAAACTTAATGGTTGATGGATCTGAGGATGTTAAAGAATAACTTGATTTTAGCATGCTAAACGGGACGCACCATTCCCTAAATGTTAAGACCTCAAGTCTGAAACGTTAAGACCTCAAGTCCGAAGATTAGTTACTCTTCTCTAGGTGAGTATCACACTTACGAGACTGCAGGGTCAATAATTATCTTGGGAGAAAGGTGTCTCAGGTTTGAGGAGGATGATGCCATTATGCAATAATTACCCTTAGACCCGGGATAAAATAGTATATACTGTGTTGAGAAGAAAACAGGCTAATGCTTCACAACAAGCGGGTTGTCGACATGTCATAACACTCAACGACATAAATGATACTTCCGCATTGAACCATCCTAGAAAAGACCTTGGTTGCGTTGGTTATCAAACCGCAAGCTTACAACACGCTTCCTTCCGGGGTTATGTTTCATTAGTCCCGCTATGAAAGGGTTAAGTCACATATTAAGGGATCGAAAAGGGAGATTCCTTAGTTTTACCCAAAGCCTTTCCTCTTTCAACACATATGTGATTGACCTTTCCATGAGAAAGGTTAGCGTTAACACCCTGTTTAATCATGGCAAACACAATATGATTATAGAATTAAGAAATATTTAAGCCTCGGACTTCTCCATTTTATTTATTTCAGATATATTACAAAGACTGTAAAAATCCCCAATTAAATTGAGGAATTAGGGTTTGCTCTTGAAGAAAATAGTACAAGATTGAAGAATGAGAATTCTCCCCGAAATTGTGACACCTAAGGTTGTATTTATACACAAATCGATATCCCTTTTGACATTGGGTCAGCAAAGGCCTCTTTCGGGTGCAGCAGCTGTGCGTCAGCCGCTTTTCTCCTTTCGGTTTTGATTGCCTGGGTCTCGTCTCTTGTTGAGAGATATGACATAGCCTTTAGTGTTTCGGTCTTAACTTTCAAAGAGATGGTTCCGGTCTTAAGAGCTTCTCTTTGAAGTTGTTTCTACCTTCCGTATCGATAGCAAGCCTATTGGTATTAATAGCATCAGGTATAGCCTCCAGCCTTTGGGGATAAGCTTTTAAGAAGAGCTTTTACTTTTGGTCATAAACTCCCAGTCTCGTCTTTTGTCTTCATTATGTTTTCTTTCGTGTTCCAATCTCTCATGTTCCGGAAACCGTTTGTAACAACCCGTAAAATCTGGGCCAGTTTAAAATTTTTATTTTGGCAATTTTAGCGGATTTTGATTATTTAAAAGGAATTATTTTAAATAATACCAACGAGAAATTTATTTTGAATATAATTCGAACGTATATATTCGTTTGAATCGATGATAGAATATAAATATTTATTTATAATTATAAAAGGAATTGAAAATGGCGCGGTAGTTCGATAATTCGATTTCAAACTTCAATTGAGCATACGAGGTGCAAACCAAACCGGATTTTAGTGAAACCAAAAATAATAGGATCTATTTGATAATATCTTTCCAACGAATCCGAAAAATCAAAATTTCATAGCGGGGATAAAAAGATATGTCCAGTTGAAAATTCTGAATAGTCGCTATGGAATTCAGGCCCTTAAAAATAGCCATTTTGCAAACGACCTCGGATTTCAACGAAACCACTTTTGTTGGATCCGTGATGTTAAATTATTGCTAGTTTTCAAATTTCATAATTTTTCGAATCAATATGTGAGCGTGGCAAAGGAAAACGCGTTTGACCAGTTTCAGTTGATTTTAATCGACTGGAAAATAGCCATTTTTCAAACGGTCTCAGAATTCGATGAAACTAGTTTTGTTAGGACTGTATCGTCAATACGAAGCTAGAAAATATTTTTCGGGAATTTTTAGAGACTGTATGTGGCCCCGGTAAATTGAAACGCGTGTTCAAATTCAATATATAAAGGTTTATATTTTAATTTGAACGGAAGCTAATCGTAACAGCCGAATTGGGGTACGAAACATATCCCATTGTGTTCGGAACAGGGGTAATTAGCTGGGGGCGACAGTCGTTGGGTTTGATTCAGAGAAAGGATTAATAAACAAAGATGTTAGAATTTAATATTATTAAATATATAAATAAATATATATATATCATCACAAGCCCTAGGCCCATAAAACAAAAGCCGCCGCCAACTCTAAAACGGAAGGCCGATTCCTTCCCAAATTCATCCGCTCCGATCTCTCTCCTCATTCATCGATATCGAATTTTAATTATGCAAATTTGTTCAGCTCTTTGAACTCTTCTAAACCAATGGCCATGATCTGAAAATTCAATCGGAGGAGGTCGTATTTCTTTCTCAAACGCAAAACGTTCAGAGTGGGTGTGACGGCAAGGAATCTCGCCCGGTCCGAACCAGTCGCTAAACCGATCCAGGCCGTTCGAAACGCCTTATCGTTTGAGAACAGGACAAAACAGAACGCATACAGAAGAACATTTCACTGTATATTACAACAATGCATCAGATTACAAGAATATACAGAGTACAAATGAATATTACACAGAAATATCAGAGATTTAAATTACATTTAAATACATAGCAGCGGAAAATAATACAATACACAACTAGAAGAGATATACGGATACAAAGCTTTCCGGATATCGTTCTAGCTGTAAACCAGGATCCTGTGAATATAAATCTGCAAAACCAAAACTACTAGCTGCCCGTGTCAAAATAGGGGCACCCAGAGTTTAGGTCAAAACAATAAACTCCAGGTCAGTCATGGGACTGGTGTGAGAACTAAAACAGTTATTAATCTTTATTTTAAATCATTAGGTAAATCAAGGGACCACGCCGTATAACACGGAACGGGTTTCCTCCCAAGAATACCAGTGCATGAGACAAACAGCGCAATGCTAAATAAAGAAAAATGAAGCTGTTATAAGACCCAGGTCCTATCACACAATGCAACGCAAGCCGGGGGATAGGGTTTTCCCTTATAACAGCCAAAGAATGCTTGATACGTTTAAAACAAATCATTTGATACTATTATAAGTGCATAGTGTATAAAACAACTTCAAATCATAAGTATCAATCATAGGCGGCATGAATGGCCTATAACACTATGTCGCCATATATAAGTTTACAATCAAAACCGCAAAGGTCGTATTGGAAGTTGGGTTATCATTTATGGTATGAACCGAGGCTAGGGGCAAGATCCTCACTGATTCGAGACTGCCTAGCCCGAGTCTCAGGAACAGCCGCAACTGCCCCATGGATCCTCAGGGCCGGTCCACCGATGTGGATTATTATACCTGAGCACTACGTTTCGCCGCCCTTTGGGGCGTAAGCGAGCCAACTAAATGACTCCATCGGTTCGAGAACGACCGATCAATCCGAGGCGCCTCGCAACAGCAACAACAACATAAGTCAAACACGTCAGGGCGTGTAAAACCACTGACGCCACTTTTAGCTTGGAGGAAACGTAGGCCCTCCTTGAGGTCCGTCTCCCGTTTATGGTTCATACCGGGTGTGAAACTCGCGAATCAACGTTACACAAAGCTACGCCACAAAGGCCGTGCTTCGATCATCAACCACAAGGCTTTGCTTTTCAACAGAAGCCTTGATCATTTGCCACTTAGGCATGCCACACAGGCAATTCACTCCATGCGATTGATATCCATCAATATATAACCCCTGAGCTCGTACGTCTCAGAGAAGGGCGTTAAGCAAGAGAATAATTTCTCCGCCGCCAAACAGATATATATTTAATAGAGATCAATCACACGGACTAAAATCCAATGTCAGACACACAGTCCATTTACAAGTCCGTTCTGGGTCCGAACGAAACCGGAGGCACCTAGTACCCCGCACATCCATCGATCTCCAAGTACGTCTGGACGATCACCAACTGTTTCCATCTTCTTGGGTGTACAGCCCAATCAAGATCATCAGTTATCACCCAAACGACGTGAAGACCTCCGGTCTTCGACCATCGTCTTCATCTTCGACTTATCGTCGTATCAGTTATTCAGAATGGGATAAACCCGGTCTTTCCAAATAACTCGCGTATATTTTAAATAAGTGTTACACAAACACAACATACGCCTCATTCCAATCCATCAGTCACTAACCGTAAATTAATCAAGAGAATAATTCCCCAAATATTAACCCCGAAGGCCGAAACCAACATCAGATCAATATCCAGAAAACCATTCTACTTAGCTAACCGACAGTTAGTTTCTAATTTCACATTCATAGGGAAAGGTTCCCATTAATTTTATCAAAGATAAATTCTTGAATTTATTCTTTAATCAACTTTTGAATATCAATTCAAACTAGTCGGGATTAGCGAACCTTACCGAAGTAATCATTTGTTTTAATTTCCCAATCCCAACCTATTCATCCCATGAAGTAAAACTGGTTATACTTCATATCTAACACCACGGTGTTATTGGTAAATTCAATTACCATTTCACGTTCAAATCTAATTAAAGATTTAACTATCGCCTGGAGCAAAACTGGTGATACTCCATTTTCGATCATTTCAATCTAATTAAAGATTCATTAAAACTCCACTTAGTTTTAATCTTCGACTGGGTTAAAGAATCAGTGTCATTTAAAACACGGTTCACGATAAACCCAAAGTCACATTCATTAATTATCGGGTTAAAGAACAAGTGTTATTTAAAACACTGTTCACGATAAACCCAAAAATCAATATCAATTCAATTCCAATTAAATATTATTTAATTGGTACACTTCATTAAATCTAAATAAAAAGATTTAATCATTTCTCAACTGGGTTCAAGAACAGTGTTAGTGAAGACACCATTCACGACAAACCCAAATCACATTCGATATTCAATACAAGGCTCTGAATAGAAAATATATCGGCTTATATTCAATATCGAATTCTACGACTAACAAATGTCGTATTGGAAATAGCGATATAAATATATATCTTTCAAATTTCCATAACAACACCTGTATAATCACGAATTCCAACATCGAAATATTCCAAAGACAATTTCGATTCAAATCCACTCCAATGCAATCATTGGATATTCTGGTTATTTTCAAAACCCTTTTCAAATTCAATTTATTTATTTAAAAAAAATAAATAGAATTATAATTCTAGTTCAAAACTAGTTCATTTCGATAAAAATCTATTTTTATCTTTTCAAATATGGAGTTTTTCATCCCAATTCTTTCTAAATCATTTCTTATGATTTTACATAAATTATTACTATTTTTAATAATTTTATCAAGGCATGTACAGTCGATTTCCATCAACGGTCATCGAACTGCACTTACAGCGACCTTTTTCGAATTTGATTTGGATGTATCTCCAAATCCAACCGTTAGATTCCAAATTTCTAACCTTCATTAGAAAGCTCTTTTCGATACGAACCCAACGGTTCCGGTTTTAGGAGAATCCGACGGTCGGATCTACCGTAATGTCCGTTTGAAATAAATGGTCGAAATTCGCGAACTGCCGCGGCGCGGCGCGTTCTATTCAGGCCATTATATTATATATATAATATATATAATATATATTTCGTCGATTTCTATTTAAAACGAATTATATAAATAGTTTTAAAATTCGTTTCAAAAGCAAATTCAACTTCCATTTCAATTCAAATCAAAATTGAATTCTTCTTTATAAATTCGTTTGAAATTCATTTCATTTCGAAATCGTTTTCAATTCATTTTGAATTCATTTTCAATTCAATTCATTTCGAAATCGTTTTCAATTCAATTCATTTCGAAATCGTTTTCAATTCAATTCATTTCGAAATCGTTTTCAATTCAATTCATTTCGAAATCGTTTTATATTCAATTCATTTCGAAATCGTTTTATATTCAATTCATTTCGAAATCGTTTTCAATTCATTTCATTTCGAAATCGTTTTCAATTCATTTCATTTCGAAATCGTTTTCATTTCATTTCATTTCGAAATCGTTTTCAATTCATTTTGAATTCGTTTTCAATTCATTTTGAATTCGTTTTCAATTCATTTCATTTCGAAATCGTTTTCAATTCAATTCATTTCGAAATCGTTTTCAATTCATTTCATTTCGAAATCGTTTTCAATTCATTTCATTTCGAAATCGTTTTCAATTCATTTCATTTCGAAATCGTTTTCAATTCATTTTGAATTCGTTTTCAATTCATTTCATTTCGAAATCGTTTTCAATTCATTTCATTTCGAAATCGTTTTCAATTCATTTCATTTCGAAATCGTTTTCAATTCATTTTGAATTCGTTTTCAATTCATTTTGAATTCGTTTTCAATTCATTTCATTTCGAAATCGTTTTCAATTCATTTTGAATTCGTTTTCAATTCAATTCATTTCGAAATCAATAAAATCGATATAAATATCGTTCACGTCAAAATGGCGTCAATCTAATCAACACGGCTTCATAAATTTCTATTTTCAAATATTCTATTTCAAATATTTCTTTTTCAAAATAGTTGTTATTATCAAAATATTTCGTTCAACACATGACCAATCTCAATGGATGAGTACTGTCAACACATGAACTTTTATTTTATATTATTCTTTATTTTTCAAATTGGAATGAGGCCCAATCAATTACCATATAAAGTTAATTATATGGATTTTCATACAACACATGTATATAATAGCATTGAAAAATAATCAACCATCAACCAAAGTGCACTACACTGTATAAGCATCAAATATAGATATTCAACGCTTATAACAGCCTGTCAATCAATCGATCGACATATTTAATCAATCAGGATGAGTGAACTTCAAATTTCATCCCAACACCCGTGTGGGGTTTCAAACAATCAAACACCTATTTTATTTGTGCAGTTGGGCGATGTGTAAAATTTATCGACCCAATCGATGTCATTCAAATAGGTGTACATAAACAAACCGTCTGGTTTGTAAATGAATATTTTATTTATTCACATTCACGTTAAAAATTATATTTTTAACGATAAAACATTTTATTTCAACCTATGAATTTCTATTCAATTCATTTACACAATAAAATGATATTTTTATTTTCTAACATATTTTAGAAAATTTCGACGGCATAACGGCACGATACTAGAAATGGGACAAGACCTAGCCTTATCCCCGGTCTAGTGAAGGCCCACGCCATTCACACATCAATCAAAATCACCAAACAACCCAATTCAAATCAAATCATATAACTAACCTATGCAACCAAACAAACAAGTCCATGGTCTGTGGACGATTGTGTCGGGTGCTACTAAGCACCGTCTGCATCCTAGTATATATATATATAATTAGAAAAGAAATTGAAAGGTGAGAAATTCTCACATATAGCTATCCTAGCTTCACGGCTCTTCATTGATAGAAATCTTCATTGCTATCGCATCTTCGTCGTCTTCGTTGCCCGTAGCCACTACATATGTAGAAGTCACACATTTTTATATTTTGATGTCTTTAAAATAAAAATCACATTTTTATTTATCCACTTTCAATTTAAAAATCATATTTATATATTTCAAAATCGAATTGTTACTATGCTATTCAATATATAAAAATCTAATCTTTCTTATTTTAAAATTCTTACCTTTATCCTCGTTTTTTGTTCTTATATTTTCAAATCAAAGTATTTTATATTTTCAAACCAATGGAATATTTTTATCTTTAAAACAATGTTATATTTATTTTGAAAACAACGGGTATATTTATTTCTCAAAAACAAAGTTACATACATTTTAAAAAAACAAAGCTATATATATTTTAAAAAAAAAACCTATATATATATATATATTTTTAACTGTTATTTCCATTTCAAAACATAGGCTATTTTTACTTTTAAAAACAATGCTCTATATATTTTATAAAAACAATTTCCAAATGTATTTCATAAAAACATGTTCATATACATTTTATAAATATTGCTAATTTATATTTTATAAAACAAACTGATTTTATTTTTCTAAGCCAACTGATTTTATTTTTATGTATTATATATAATTAAAAACAATATTTTATATATTTATAAACATCCTATTTTTATATTTCTATAATATATAAAGTCATATTTTTATATGTCTAAAACATTTGCTATTTGAATTTTTAAAGCATTTGTTCTTTAAATTTTTTTAAACATTGTCATATATTTATTTAAAAAATTTCTAAGCATAACTAATTAAATTAAATAAGGGTATTACCCTTCTCGTCGTCATCTTCCACGGCAAATATGGGAGGAACCCAAAAACTTCGATCTAGGGCTTCCGCCGTGCACCCACTTCCCAACGTCGGACCCCTATCGGATTGCACCCCATCAAAGCCATCGACCTAACCACTCACCTCCACGATCGCCGGTGAGCTCGACCCCCCCAATGCCTCTAAAAACCCGATCGACGCTAGCCTGTTTGGAGCTAGAATCCGAACTCAGTACCTCACGAGAATCGATGAACTTCATATGGAATTAAAGATCGTCGAACGCTCTTCAATTTTTTGTTTAATGAATATCTGAAATCATTGAAGGAATCGCGTTCGATTTAGGGGTTAAATTTTTAAACATTTCCGCCGTTGGTTTCTGGTCTGGAGGCGGCTAACTGTGTTTGACCGTGAGAGAGTGTTATTTGGGTTTGACTAGGGTTTAGAAAATACCTTATCTATATTAATATTTAATTCTAGATTTTTGTTTATCATCACGAACTCCAATCCAAATCCAACGACTGCCGCCCCTAGCTAATTACCCCCATTCCGGACACAATGGGATCTGTTTCATAGGCCCATTTGACTGTTTCAGTCAGTTTTCCTTCAAATTAAAATATAGCACATTCAATATTTAATTCGAACGTACATTTCAATTTGCCGGGGCCACATACTGATTCTAAAAATTCCCCAAAAATAAATCTGGCTATGTTTTGATGAATACGGTCCCAACAAAACTAGTTTCGTCGAATTCTGAGACCGTTAGAAAAATGGCCAATTTCCAGTCGATTAAAATCAACTGAAACTGGTCAAACGCGTTTTCCATTGCCACGCTCACATATTGATTCGAAAAATTATGAAATTTGGAATCTAGCAATAATCTGACACTGCGGATCCAACAAAAGTGGTTTCGTCGAAATCCGAGGTCATTTGCAAAATTGCTATTTTTAAGGGCCTTATATATATAAAAATATATATAAATTTCACAGCGACTATTTCTAATTTTAAACTGGACATATCTTATCATTTCTAAAATGAAATCTCAGTTTGTTAACTTCGTTACAAAGATATAGTTATACAGATTCAAATATTTCTTGTTTCGTTCAATTCTGACTTATATTGAATTCTGTATATTCATTTGAAATTAGAAATCGAATTTTCAAACTACCGCGCCATTTTCAATTCCTTTTATAATTATATATAATTATTATATATTCTAACGACGACGTATATAATATATACGTTCCAATTATATTCAAAATAAATTTCTCGACAATATTATTTAAAATAATTCATTTTAAATATCAAATTTCGCTAAAATTGCCAAAATAAAAATTTCAAACTGGCTCGCATTTTCCGGGTTGTTACAGTGGGTTTCCTCACTGATGAAGCCACCGAACTCGACTGGCCTGAGGACGTTGGCAGGCGGTGGATGGGGCTTTCGTGGGGTGGCTTCAGATCGGTGGTTGCGGCCTCCAAGTTCCGTGCGATTTGAACCCTAGCCGGGAGCGCAAGATCGAGAATGGGTTTCTCATTCCTGGAGCAGTTCAGAAAAAGTAAGAAGACAAGGGTTAAGTGGCCCTTAATTTTGTAATTAGTTTTATGTTAAATGTAAAGAGAATTTCTTGTAAAATGATTTTTTTATATATATATATATATAAAATAACTTTAAAACAAAGATATGGTTTTTATGATATATATATATATAGCATATTAAAAATATGTTTTTTTATAATATTAATATCATTGTTAAAATATGATTTTTTTTTGATAGAAAAAGCATTGTTATAAAATAGAAATAGCAAAATCAAAATATGATTTTTAATATATATCATAGTTTAAAAGAATGTGAAATTTTTATATAAAATAGTAATAGAAAATATAATTTAATATATATGACTTTGTTTTATAAAGAAGAGATTTTTAGAAATATAAAGAAGGGAATTTTTAGAAATATAAATAAGGGATTTTTTAGAAATATAAAGAAGGGATTTTTTAGAAATATAAAGAAGAGATTTTTAGAAATATAAAGAAGGGATTTTTTAGAAATATAAAGAAGAGATTTTAGAAATATAAAGAAGAGATTTTTAAAAATATAAAAATGAGATTTTTAGTTATATAAAAATACGATATGTATATATATATATATATATATATATATGGAGAGCGATATAAAAATGCGATGCTTAAATATATAAACATTAGATTAAAATGTGATTTTTATATATGTAGTGGCTACGGGCAACGAAAGTGACAAAAGGCGAGAACGACGAGGATTTCTATAAATGAAGTGTCGTGGAGTTGGGATAACTATCAGTGAGAATTTCTCACTCTTCAATTTCTTTTCTAGTTATATATATATATACTAGGATGCAGACGGTGTTTAGTAGCACCCGACACAATCGTCCACAGACCATGGACTTGTTTGTTTGGTTGTGTAGTTGGTTAGATTATTTGGTTTGAATTGAATTGTTTGGTGAAATGAATGGATTTGATTGATGTGTGAATGGCGTGGGCCTTCACTAGACCGGGGATAAGGCTAGGCCTTGTCCCGTTTCTAGTATCGTGCCGTTATGCCGCCGAAATTTTCTAAAATATATTAGAGAAATAAAAATATCATTTTATTGAATAAATGAACCGAATAGAATATTCATAGTTTGAATAAAATATTTTGGTCGTTAAAAATATAATTTTTAATGTGAAAGTGAATAAATAAATATCTATCAACAAATCGGCTGATTTGTTTATATACACTGATTTGACTGATATTGATTGGGTCGATAAATTTTACACATCGCCCAACTGCACAAATAAAATCTGTGTTTGATTGTTTGAAAACCCCACACGGGTATTGGGATAAAATACGGCATACACTAATCCCAATAATTAGTTGTATGTCGATCGATTGATTGACAGGCTGTTATAAGCGTTAGATATCTATATTTGATGCTTATACAGTGTAGTGTACTTTGGATGATAGTTGATTATTTATCGTTGCTATTATATGCATGTGTGGTATGGAATCCATGTAATTAACGCTATATGGTAATTGATTGGGCCTCATTCCAACTTGAAAAATAAAGAATATTATAAAATAAAGGTTCATGTGTTGACAGTACTCATCCGTTGAGATTAGTCATGTGTTGAACGAAATATTTTAATAATAAAATTTACATCTTTATCAATATAAAATAAAGGTTCATGTGTTGACAGTACTCATCCGTTGAGATTAGTCATGTGTTGAACGAAATATTTTAAAAATAGAAATATTTGGAATAGAAATATATGAAATAGAAATATTTGAAAAGGAAAATTTGAAAAAGAAATATTTGAAATAGAATATTAGAAAATAGAAATATATGAAGCCGTGTTGATTAGATTGATGCCATTTTGACGCGAACGATATTTATATCGATTTTATTCATTTTAAAATGAATATTGAAAAGTGATTTCGAAATCGAATATTTTGAAATGGAATTTGAATTAAATGGAATAGAAAACGAATTCAAATTGAATTGAATAGAAAACGAATTCAAATTGAATTGAATAGAAAACGAATTCAAATTGAATTGAATAGAAAACGAATTCAAATTGAATTGAATAGAAAACGAATTTGAATTGAATTGAATAGAAAACGAATTCAAATTGAATTGAATAGAAAATGAATTTGAATTGAATTGAATAGAAAACGAATTTGAATTGAATTGAATAGAAAACGAATTTGAATTGAATTGAATAGAAAACGAATTTGAATTGAATTCAATTGAAAACGAATTGAAATAGAATTGAAATCGATTTGAATTGAAATCAAATAGAAGTGAATGTAAAAAGAATTTATAAGGGAAAATTCAATTTTGATTTGAATTGGAAATAAAGGTTGAAATTGTTTTTGAAACAAATTTGAAATGATTTATAAAATTCGTTTTAAAAGGGAAATCGACGAATAATATATAATATATATATATATATATATTATATATATAATGGCCTGAATAGAACGCGCCGCGACAATTCGTGAATTTCGACCATTGACTTCGAACGGACATTGCGGGAGATCGGACCGTCGGATTCTCCTAAAACCGGAACCGTTGGGTTCGTATCGAAAAGTGCTTTCTAACGAATATTAGAAATTTGAAATCTAACGGTTGGATTTGGAATTATGTCCAAATCAAATTTGGAAAAGGTCGCTGTAAGTGCAGTTCGATGGCCGTTGATGGAAATCGACTGTACAGGCCTTGATAAAATTATTAAAAATAATTATAATTTGTGTAAAATCATAAGAAATGATTTTGGAAAAATTGGGATGAAAAACTCCATATTTGAAAAGATAAAAATAGATTTTTATCGAAATTAACTAGTTTTGAATTAAAATTAAAACCCATTTATTTTTAAATAAATAAATAAATCGGATTTGAAATGGGTTTTAAATAGAATTGATTTGTGGGTTTATCGTGAACAGTGTTTTAAATAACACTTGTTCTTTAACCCGGTAATAAATAAGAATGTGATTTGGATTTGTCGTGAACTGTGTTTTAAAAGACATTATTTCTTTAACCCAATAAAAGGAGTTTTAATGAATCTTCAATTAGATTGAAATGGGAATTGATAATTTAAATTATCAAATTTAGAAATTGAGCGAGAATGGAGTATCACCAGTTTTGCTCCAAAGCGGTAGTTAAATCTTTTATTAGATTTGAACGTGAAATGGTAATTGAATTTACCGATAACACCGTGGTGTTAGATATGAAGTATTACCAGTTTTTCTTCATGGGATGAATAGATTGGGATTGGGAAATAAAGTAAATAATTACTTCGGTGTGGTTCGCTAATCCCGACTAGTTTGGAAAACCATAATTTGGTTTGAAATGACATCCAAAGGAAGATCAAAGAATAAATTTCAAAGAATTTATCTTTGATAAAATTAATGGGAACCTTTCCCTAAGAACGTGAAATTTAGAAACTAACTGTAGGTTAGCTAAGAAGGATGGTTTCCTGGGTATTGATCTGATGTTGGTTTCGGCCTTTGGGGTTAATATTTGGGGAATTGTTCTCTTGCTAATTTACGGTTAGTGACTGCTGAATTGGAATGAGGCGTATGTTGTGTTTGTGTAACAATTGTTTATAATATACGCGGGTTGTTCGGAAAGGCCGGGTTTATACCCATTCTGAATAACCGATTCGACGATAAGTCGAAGATGATGACGGTGGTCGAAGACCGAAAGTCGTCACATCGTTTGGGTGATTACTGATGATCTTGATTGGGCTGTACACCCAAGATGAGGGAATCAGTTGGTGATCGTCCATACGTACTTGGAGATCGACGGATATGCGAGGAAAGTGCCTCCAGTTTCGTTCAGACCTAGAACGGACTTGTAAATGGATGATGTGTCTGACATTGTATTCCTTTATATTGTATTCGTTGATCTCTGCTAAATATATATCTGTTTGGCGGCTGGGAATTTATTCCCTTGCTTAACGCCCTTCTCTGAGACATACGAGCTCAGAGGTTATATATTGGCAGAACTCAGTGGTACGATATGGTTTGATAGTGTGGCATGCTGAGATGCAGTGATCCAGACTTTTGTTGAAAAGCAAAGTTTGGTGGATGACGATCAAAGCGCAGCTTTGATATAGCATGGCTTTGTGTATAGCGTTGATTCGCGAGCCTCACACCCCGGTATGGTGGTAAACTGATGGTTTGATCAGTATGCTTTTTAGTGGATGGGCACCTTAGTGGTGTCATGGATTCGGTCGACCGAGATGAGCTTAGTGCTCAGGGATATATAGAGTAAGCGGTGTTTTCTCTCGCTGGGACGTAAGCCGCGGTGATACTCTGGTCCCAAAAGTGTGGATGTGCATACGGTGTTTTCTCTTGCTGGGACGTAAGCCGTGGGGAATTGCACTACGCGATCGATCTTTCGAATCAGGAGCCACCATGATGGAAATCCAATTTCCAATAAGTGTATTGCGGTTTTAATTGTAGAACTAGTATTGCGGTTTTAATCCGTATATCTCCTTCAGTTGTGTATTGTATTATTTTCCGCTGCTATGTATTTAAATGTAATTTAAATCTCTGATATTTCAGTGTAATATTTATTTATGCTCTGTATATTCTTGTATTCTGATGGAATTGTTGTAAATATACAATGAAATGTTCTTTCGTCTGCGTTCTGTTGTGGCTTGTTCTCGAACTATCTGCGCTTTCCTCACCGGGGAAGTTACGGGTTTTCACACCGTTACCCCTTCCGGTATCGACGCTAAGCAAGTTTGTCTGGATGACTCTTCTTCTTAGGAAATTCGGCTTGTTCTCGATGAATCTTTAGAGTGGATTTTGGTCATCCGGTAGTATGCACTCGGCTTATTTCCTTTCTCTTGTATCGGCATTAAGTAAATTAATGTTGAAAGCCCTTTCGCCTCTCTTAATCTGGCATGGCACTTTCCTTCGTGCCATTAGTTCCGGATTGTGGACCTTTGACTATTCTTTCTTATTTGCTTTCAGTTATTAGTGATGCTCTTTCAGATAATGAATAGGATTTCAGATGTTTGACTTCATCTTTTCAATAGTATCAACCTATCCGATGGCCAATAACGCTTAACTCGTTTCTGGGCTATGGCTTTGACCCTCCTCTCGGATAGGGCTGTCAATGGATATCCGAAAAATCCGAAATCCGTCCGCATCCGTATCCGAAAAGCGGATAAATATCCGATATCCGGGAAAGCGGATACGGATGCAGATATAGGCATATCCGCATCCGAAAATTATCCGTCCGCTTTTTTTTCCGATTATAGCTTAAATTATGTGTATTTTAACATAATTAAATATACTAATTTATTGATTTGCAAAATTAAAAGTCTACTAAGCGCATGTTAATTGCTCAAAATTATATATTATCATCATATTTATTTGTTTTTAGCAATTTAGTAATCAATTAGGTTGAAAAAGATTAATATTAAGCTAAAAAAATTCATTTATATTCATTGATTTATCGATTGTTGGCAGAGCGGATAATTATCCGATATCCGTCCGTATCCACGGATACGGATATCCGATATCCGAAAATGGTTTCGGATGCGGATACGGATATGGCACTATCCGTATCCGAAAGTATCCGTTGACAGCCCTACTCTCGGATATGATTCCACCTCTCGGATATGCTTTCACATTTCGGATATGCTTTCACCTTTCGAATATACTTTCACCTTTCGGACATGCTTTCACCTTTCGGATATGCTTCTACCTTTCGGATATGCTTTTTCGCGCAATGCCCCTTCGCATAGGTTTTCCTCCTGTGTTGAAAATTGGTAGTAACATTTGGCTCCCTTAGTGAAGGGTATCTCTGACTTTTCAAGTCAGCTTGTTCTGTTCAACTGGTGACATTTTTTCTTAAAACTTTTCCTGCATTTCCACTGCATGAAATCCAACAACTAGTACTTTGTGTTAGTCCTTTAGCCTTAATCGTAATTTCTACAATTATTTTGACCATACTATATTAGGTGTCGTTCAGGACTGAGCCTTAATGGCATGTTAGACTGGAATTTATGGTTTTATAATCATTAATACTTTACGTCTTATTGGAAAAATAAGGAATAAGGATCAGAAGAACTCCCTAGTTATGGAATGTGTATAGGTTTCACCCTTAATCCCGAATTTCGAGATGAGGTGTCCATGATACCATTCTGACGGTGGGTTTGAAAACTTATTACTAGATACTGAATAAAATACCAAAAAACGCATGCTTGGAAGTTCATAATGGAAATCCATGACTTTGCTTCTTGGAGATAGGGGAAGTCCCGAAACAACCCGTATTCAGGTATTTGATGAAAGACCTGGAGTCCTTATCTAGAATAACATAAGTATTTAGCAAAAGGTCGGAAATCCACCTTTTAGCAAGAATAGAAATACTGAACCAACCTAGATTCAGATATTTATGATAAAAGACCAGAAATCCACTTCAAGGTAATAGTAGAAATCTTTAACCATCCCAATTTCAGGTATTTAAGACAAAAGATCAGAAATCCACTTCTGGTAATAGTAGAAATCATGAACCAACCCAGATTCGGGTATTTAAGATAAAGGACAAAAATCCACTTCTGATAATAGTAGAAGTCCTAAGCTAACCTAGATTTAGGTATTTAAGATAAAGGACCGGAAATCCATTTTTGGTTATAGTAGAAGTCCTGAACCATCCCAGATTCAAGTATTTAAGATAAAGGACCTGAAATCCACTTCTAGTAATTAATTTCATTACCCCATGTGGGTTTGATTTATGAAGCAGAGGATGTACATGCTTCATGAGCCACTCCCTGGGCTATTGATGGTTGAAGTAGAGGACGGACGTACTTTGTGAGCCACTCTCTAGGCATTTGCTCCCATCTACGGGAGGAGACATAAGTATAGGCATAGCGTGCTCTTCTACGAGTAGAGGTAGGACGTACTTAGTCGAAGCAAAGGCAGGGCTTGCTCTTCTACGAACAGAGGCAGGGTGTGCTCGTTCATTCCTTTCTGCAGGATATGAGGAACATAAGCAGAGGTAGGACGTGCTTAGTTCGTACAGAGGCAGGGCGTACTCTTCTGCGACCAGAGGTAGGGCGTGCTAATTAGATGCTCTGTCTCAACCATTTCTAGCATGGATCATAGGCTTATGCTTTCGATGCTTTAACCTTACCCTTTCTGATTCAGGCACGAAGAAAGGCTTACACATCACCCCCCTTCGAAGGGTGCCTTGCCCGGGCCAACTTGACGATGACAAGGGTTTTTACCATTTTCATTTTGACCCATTTCAGATTTTTCTAAAGTCTGAGAGGGTTTCCAATCCCTTATTTGTGGGATCATTCTTGGAGAAGACATTTCTTTATTCATTTATCGTTGAGAAGTATGGCTCAAGTGTTCTGAGTTCCATTTTCTTGTTACGAGATCACCATTGGTTTACAAAGTCGATATGTTCCAGGTATGACTTCTTGATGAATGATCAAGGGTCCTTCCCAGTCTAGGCTAAGCGGACCATCTGGCGGATTCTTTGTGTTGGCCATTACCCTTTACAAGACCAAATCTCTCTTTGCGAAGGTTCTGGTTTTAACGCTTGAGTTGTAGTACTTAGTGATCTTCCTCTAGTATTCAGCCATTCTGATCGTGGCCTCATCTCTCAACCCTTGCATTAGGTCTAAGGATTAATTTTTCAATTCCTGATTAGGATCATATGTATAGGCTATCCTTTTGCACGAGGGGATCTCGACCTCAATTGGAAGCATAGCTTCACATCCGTACGTTAGGGAGTATGGAGTAAGTCCTGTTGCCGTTTTGGCGGAAGTTCTGTATGCCCAAAGCACGAAGGGTAATTCTTCAACCCAATTTCCCTTAGCTTAGTTCAGTCGTTTCTTGAGAATTGTTTTATGGTTTTGTTTGCAGCTTCAACGACCCCATTTTCCCTTGGAAATGCTCCTGAGGAAAAACTCTTAATGATTCCATTCTTATCACAAAATCATGTGAAATCCTCGCTTTCGAATTATGTTCTGTTGTTTGATATGATCTTGTAAGGGTTTCCAAAATGTGTGACAATATTCTTTATTACAAATTTCAACACTTTCTTAGATGTGATGGTTGGAAGGGGTTCTGCTTCTACTCATTTGTAAAGTAATCGATAGCTACTACATCATACTTAGCTCCTCCTCTGGTGATAGGCAGGGTCCAATCAAGTTTGTCCCTTATACATCAAAAGTCCATGAACGTGAGATGGTGGTTAAGTCACTTGGGGGTAGTTGGGGTATTTTAGAATACCTTTGACATTTATCGCATTTCTTGACATACTCAATGGCCTGATTATCCATCTATGGCTAGTAGAAGCCTTGTTGCATAGCTTTATTGGCTAACTTAATTCTGTTGGAATGATCTCCACAAAAAGACTCATGCGCTTCTTTTAATAATATGAGCCCGTTCTCAAGGCCTATGCACCATAGGTAGGGAAGCGAATGCCCTTTCTTATTAAGCACTTTGTCCATGATCATGAATGTGGGAGTATGGTGTTTTATTTTTCTCACATCTTGCTTACTGGCAGGTAAGACTCCATTCAGAAGATAGTTTATGATCGGAGCCATCCAAAATTTATCATAATGGTATTCCGTTTCAGTCGAAATGGGTTCCTTGTCGGAAGCAATATTCTTTTCTACAACATTTTCCATTTCCAAGTGTAACACCCCGTAATTTTAAAGGACACTATAATGATAAAATAAGGAATACTCAATTAAATATTAGGAATTAAGTAAAATGGACTGCGCCGTTAGTTCGTCTCGGAATTCTGCTTAAGATAGACTCCAATTTTGCGTAAAACGGACATCGTATGAAGAAGATATTAAGGTTTGAAGTTTATATACATATAAGTAATATATATATACACACACATACATAAATCAACTCGAGAAAATCAAAAATTGAAGAGCGGGAAAGGGAGGGAAATCGTCCCGTTAGGGGTCGACCCCATCCCCATGGGTGTCGACCTATGGGTCGACCCCTACAAGGGGGTGTCGACCCTAGGGTCGACGGTCGACCCTAGGGTCGACGGTCGACCCCGGGGTCTACCCCACCCATATCTTGGGCAGATCCATTTTTGTGAAAGTGGACTCGTTTCTTGACTAGATTCGTTGACATTAGGCTATAAATAGGACCTCATCTCTATTGTTTTATTCGTCAAAAACAATGGAGACATCGAGGTGTTGCCGCAACTCAGATTAAATTAGCCTATTCTTCTACAACAACTTATAAGCATACAAGAATCTCTGCTACAACATCAACAGTCATTTCTCTGTTCTTTAGATCCAGTTACAGTGAGTTTGTGTTGCATTTAAATATAAACATTTAATAAGTAATCTTCACATGTTTATAAGTTTGGATCTAAATATATGCCTGTTAATAACCTGAACCATAATTAAACAGATCTACCATTACTTGTACACCTGATCTACTATTCAGTTCTCATTTGCCCAATTCTGTCCTCATATGCCTATTCTGCTATTATATCCAATTCTATCATCATATGCCTATTCTGTTGTTATGCTCAATTTTATCACCATATGCCTATTTTGTTATTATGCCTACTTTTGTTCTCTTCTTTCCCTCCTTCCCTTTTTAGTTTTATAGCAAGCTACCTTCGAGTCTAAACCTATTGCTGAAATATGCGAACGAACTAAATTGGGAATGGTTGGGAATAATAAATTAGGGAATAACTTGTATTGTAAAACATGACTGGGATTTGGGGGCATAATCTATACCTTGATCTAAAACTTTAATTTAGGCATAACTTATATTATGAATCATGACTGGGATTTTTGGGGCATAACCTATACAGTACAATTCGGCAAAAACTTAGGCAAATGTTATATTGTGAATTATGATCGAAATTTAGGGAATATAAATTTGTGGGTTTGATTTAAGATTAAGCGTAACATGTTAATGAAACAGTAAGTAACCTGCTACAACTTGTGGAGATGTTTAATCTGTTAAAATGACTAACCTGCTGAAATCTATTGAAACTGAATACTTTAATTGAAAGACCTATGATGAGCATGAGTAATTCCTAAATAGGATTATTAGACCAAAATGATTATTAATACAAGTATGGCAATTAAGAAATGGTAACCGCACTTAGACATGAGGTTAAATTCAACTTGTGGTAGAAGTTTACACGAAACCTCCTAGCAAATCCAGCATCCACAAGTGGTTAATTTAATGTGAGGGGTCTAGTGCATAAATATACATGTAACGGTGCTAAGACATAAAGTTAAGTCAAGCTTGTGGTAGAAGTCTGCCTGGAACCGCCCAGCATATCCAGCGTCCACAAGTGGTCAACTTAATGTGAGACGTCTGGTGCATTAACATACATGAACGGGGAATGATAACAACCTATTATAATTAATTACATTAATGAGAATATTATTTAATAGGTAGACCTGTCCTAGGGACAAGTGGAAATTATAACATAAGTTATAATAAATGGAAAGGAAACTTATTAGTAAACCTTAGTTAAGAGAACTAAGTTAATAAGTAAACAACGATAAGTTGTAGTGACAGTGTAAGACAAAATTATGATTAAATAAGAAAGAACGAGGTTAATACATGAGGTATAATAAGTTATATTTAATCATAAATAATAAGTGACATGTTAAACAGAAAACAAGTGAATTGATATGAAGTATACTTAATTACATATTAAGTAAGACATGTTATTGTGACTATGGAATCAGACAATGAATAATATAAAGGGAATGTAGATTACTGTCGTTAATTACAATCCGGGGATAAGAGATTATAGATTACTTTCGTTAATTACAATCTATAGAATAACATGTGATGGGCTTATTAATAAACTTAAATGGATTTAAGTTATATATATATATATATGAAATTAATAAGCAAGAGGAACTTGGTAACTTGAAAAAAGTCAATGTGAATGGGAATAACCTGTTAACCTGTAATACTTAAACTGTTTAAATCTGTGGGGGTTATATAAACCTATCAAAATTTTGTGAGGGTTAAGTAAATTGGCTTGAATCAATGAGGCGTTAAATAAATCTGTTAAATCTGTTAGGGCGGGTTATATAAAACCGATAACTTAACATGTTTTATATGGTGGGATTATGCACGCTTGTTAATCTCTTAGGCATAACCTGTCAAAATCCTAGTAGTGGGGATGCAAGCCTAGGGGCGGCTTGTATCATCTGTTGTGTGGGACCCGTATCAGTGAGTAACCTATCTTGGTATCAAAAGGGGAGCCTCGAACTAGGTAGGGGTCAGGGCACGCTTACTGAGTTGATTATAAGATGTTTATTTGAGTGGGGGTGTTGATGGCGCATTCCGTCGGACTCATGTGCGTGCATAAAACCCACTTGAGTTGGGATAATAAGACGTTGTGACATCAGTAAATGGCTGTGCCACTCAAAAATAAAGGGGTTGCCACTTTAAGAAGTGATATATCTTACTGTGGGGCCAGCTCAGGGTATCTATAGGATAGGGAGCCGATCGATTGGGGTAGTAATTAGGGTACATCTAGTCTTGCTTGTTTAGAAGCCTGTTATTATCGTTGGGGGTAACATCGGTCATTTCAATTGGAATGCCTGTTATTATTGTTGGGGGTAAAATCCATCACTAGAAGTACACCTAAGTCTACCATTTGTTTATGTAAGGATCACTCTGTTTCTGTTATACTAGTATTGGTGCAAAGAAAAGTACTTGAGAAGTGCAATATATTCTATTCTGTTTATTCTATTTATCCTGCTCAGTCTGTTATACATGCCTTATGGTATTGTTTTCTCTCTGGCCAGTTTATATACCTATCATGATTCTTTTACTTATTTATATGCTAAAAGTAACTGGACTCTCCATACTTTATGTCTGACCCATTTTGTTTCCTTTTCTCTCCTCCTCTTCTCCCCCTAAGTTATCAGGATGGGAATTCTCAGGTTTGATTAGGATCCTCTCTTCTGTTTCTGCTTGGAGCGGCTTAGATGTACCGCTTTGATTTTTTGTCTACTCTGATATGGCTCTTTTTGGGGATTATGCTTTTATATTACTGTACACTGATGATTTTAGTACAAGCAAATATTTTAAATTGATGTAATGGGTTTTCTGTGTTTCAGATTTGTGTGGTAACTGAATTTGGACCACGTTGTTTTCTATTTGGAAAATAAAATTTTAAATTATACTGTTATTTTATATCTGTCTTGTGATGTTTCTGTTTCTGTTTACCAATAACGCTTCACGAAACCTAATGCATTCTGTTAAAGAGTGACATTAATGGACGTGGGGTGTCACACCAAGGCTTGGGATCTAGTTAATACTAACAGTTCCTTTCCCGATTCAGAGGTTTCTTGCTCAGTGCCATGTTTCTCCTGGTATCCTAGAAGGATTATTCGAGTTTTGGGTGCTACTCGGGAACTAGCTAATTTTGCTAATGAGTCGGCTTGAAAGTTCCCCCCTGTTGGGATTTGGTGTGTGGAAAAATCCTCGAACTGAGAGAGCATCTTTAGTATTATTTTCACATATATGGCCAACTGAGGATCCTTGGTTTGGTAGATTTGCATAATTGGATTGACCATTAGTTGTGAGTCACTAAAGATCTCAATCTGGGGTATCTTTAATTGTAGTGCTAGGTTTAGCCCTGCTATCATTGATTCGTACTCTGCTACATTGTTTGTCGCCGTAAAGCCCAACTTCATCGCATAATGTAGGAGATGTCCGTCAGGGGTGATTATTATATATCCTGCCTCCGCCCCTTGCTCGTTCGAAGCTCCATCTACGAACAACTGCCATTTAGCCTTTAGGTCATTTTCCTTTGTTGACTATTATATGATGAAACTCGTGCACTCATTTACAAAATCTGCGAGAGCTTTCCCCTTAATCACTACCCGAGGATGAAACTCGATTTCATATTGGCTAAGCTCAACTCCCCATTTCACTAACCTTCCCGAGTTTTTTGGCTTACTGAAAACTTGCTTAAGTGGAAAGTTGGTCAAAACCTTAATCGGGTGTGCTTAGAAGTAGCCCCTGAGTTTCCGTGCTATAAGTATGAGACAATAAGCTTGCTTTTCCATCATGGGATATCGAGTTTTCGCATCCTTTAGCCTTTTGCTAACATAGTAAATTAGGTGTTGAGTTCCATCCTTCTCCCTTATGAGGACCGAGCTTACTACATATTCTGAAATTTCCATATAAAGGTATAAATCTTCGCCTTTCTTGGGACTAGATAAAACCGGGGGTTTCCCCTTATAATCTTTCAACTCTTGAAAAGCTTTCCTGCACTCTTCGTTCCATTCAAAGTTCTTCCTTTTCTTTATGACATCAAAGAAATAGACGCACTTGTCAGTAACTTTGGAAATGAACCGACTGAGCGCCGCTACCTTCCCATTTAAGCTCATGACTTCTTTGCTTATCTTGGGTTCCTCCATATCTCTTATGGCTTAGATTTGATCAGGATTAGCTTCAATACCATGTTCGTTGATCACATACCCTTGGAACTTTCCGGACTAAAGCCCAAATGAACATTTTCGTGGGTTTAATTTCATTTGGTATTCTCTAGAGATATTGAACATTTCCTCTAGGTCTTCCGTATAGCTTTCTGTTGTAGCTGATTTTACTAGCATGTCATTTACATATACCTCCATGATTCACCCTATTTGATCCTGGAACATTCTATTAACCAGCCTCGGGTATGTTGCTCCATCATTCTTCAACCGAAAGGGAATTACTTTGTAACAAAATGTTCCCCAATCGGTAATGAAACTTGTACATTCTTCGTCGGGTTTGTGCATGGGAATTTGGTTGTATCCTGAGTAGGCATCCATAAGGGATAACAACCTATGTCCGCTTATTGCATCAACCAACTGGTCTATTCCTAAAGGGGGTAACAAACCTTTGGGCAAGCTTTGTTTAAATCCATATAGTCAACACATGTTCTCCTCTATCCATTGGACTTCTTCACCAATATCGGGTTGGCTAGCCATTTGGGATAAAAGACTTCCCAGATGAACCCGTTTGTTTCTAACTTCTTAACTTCCCCTTTTAAAGCCTCTGACCGGTCTCTGTTGTATTGCCTTTTCTTTTGCCGAAGAGGGATTACAGAAGGGTTGATATTCAAAGCATGGATCATAACTGAGGGGTTTATTCCAACCATGTCCGAATGAGTCCAGAAGAAAACATCCTTGTTGATCTATAGGAACCAAACTAGGCCACCTCTCAAGAATTCTGTTAATCTCTTCCCTAACTTGATGATATTGGTCTTATCCTTTAGATTAAGGCTTATTTCCTCCAAATCCTCTATCGGCTTAATTCTCTCGGTGTCTCCTTGAGAATCCAAGTCTGTTATGATTCCTTCTTCCTCTGCTAGGTTTATTTCATCGATCCTCTTTCTTTTCCTTTTCAAGGAAGTGTACCTACCATTCATTCGTTTGTCAGTTTTATTAATTTTCATTTTAGCTTCGAACGTTGGATGTAAGAATCCCTCATTCGAAGGTTGAAAGATAGTAGAGGAATCAAGTAAGCAAAATACTCCCTTTTGTATTTGTCAACTGTTGCGAAATACAACTTGCGAGGGCTAATCTTTTCCCCTCTGATGGTACCCCATCCTTGTTTTGTCAAGAACTTCAGCATAAGGTATTTCAAAGAGACAAAAGCATCCATCTCCTCCAGAGCGGATCAACCGAAGAAGGCATTATAGTAGGACGATTGGCCGATAACGACGAAAAGAGTCTCGAAAGTTCGGTGGAGAGGAGACAAACCAAATTGGACTAGAAGATTAATTTGGCCTACTGGAGTTGACCCCTTGTTGTTGAAACAAAAGATTGGCTCGTGGCTAGGTTCCAACTTTTCTTCAGATATCCCCATCTGATCAAAATCATGTTTAAAGATGACATTGATCGTGCTCCCTGTATCAACAAGAATTTTGGCCACAACAGAAAGCCCAATTTGTGTTGTTATCATCAGGGGGTCATTGTGTTGATAATAGACCTTTTTTCATCTCTTTTGTAGAAATTACTAGATTATGCATCTTGAGGTTGAAGCGGGTGTTCTTCAATGATGGTTCCTCCTAGTAGGAGAATATTCCCTCGTAGACTTCCTTTAGATATCGGTTTCGGGCCACTGGACAGTTTCCAGTAGGATGTGGTCCGCCATGAATTACATTGATTCGGCTTATTGGAGGGCCCAGATTTGGGTGGCCTTCTTAAACTTGAGCCTCCACCACATTAGTCGAAGCCCTTGGTTGCCCATTTGCATGTTGAGCAGATGGTGGTTTATTTAGAACAAACTCCTTTAGATGTCCTTCACGGATAAGCATTTGAATGATTCCTTCCAAAACCTTGCATTCACCAGTTTTGTGCCCATTTGTTTTGTGGTGTTCGAAATATTTTCCTCCACCATTGGGCTCAACGAAAGTCTTGGCTTTATATGAGACGGGGAAGTTATTGACCCTTTCTTTGTCCATAGCACAGACAATGGAGATGGCTTTGCTTAGTGCTACCGAGTTGGAATTGGAGTCCTCCCATCTTGGTCTTTTCTGATTCCCATCTAGACCAAATCTTCCGTCTTGAGGCTTTCGACCAATGCCCGGCTTTCCTCCTTCCCCTCGAGACCCGAACTTCTTCTTTGTAAAATATAATTCATCCATACAGATGAACTTATCAGCTTGGAAGTCGAAGTCTTGTAGATTTGTATACTCGTGAATATATAGTTCTTTCCAAAAGGGGGTGTTCTCGATTAACCCCGAGTGTGTAACAATCAGCTTGTCGCGAGCCTTTAAGGCTTCTATATTTAATTTTTTTAAGTAATCTCCCAGGGACTCTCCCTTTCTTTGCTTGATATTGGTAATAACCGTGTAATCAACTGTCAGGTCTTTACAAATGCAAAATTGCACGGAAAACTCATAGGAAAACTGTTTCCACGAATAGATGGCATTCTCCCTATATTGACGATACCAATTGGCTACTGCCCCCTAAAGGGTCACTAGAAAAAGATGACATCTGACGACCCTGAAGTATTATAGAGATACATTTGGCTGTCGAAAGCCATTAGGTAGTCATTAGGGTCGATAGTTCCAAGATATTTTATGGCTGGAACCTTTATCCTAGATGGTATCGTAATGTTCATGATCTCGCCGATAAAAGTGGACACTCTCTCATTATCATTAACCCTATCATCTTGAGTTCTTTTTTTTTCTTCCCAACAGGTCTTTGACAGTTTTCCTGGTAATGTCTTTGAGAAAAGCCTTTGTGTTATCGTAATCCACCCTCTTAGAACTATAACCTTTAGAAGTAGAGCTTCTGGATTGCTCCTGGCTAAATTGATTTCCATGATGATCTACTCGTGTTAAAAGGGATCTTTTCTTCTTAGAGGAAGCTGCTTTGAGTTTCTCCCTCCCCTCAGAGTGTTGGGTGGGAGCCTTGCTCTTTGGAGATTCATCTTCTTCCCTTTGGCTAGACTTGGCGAGCTCTGAAGACTTTTGTATTTGATTAGCATCCATTTGAGCTTTCATTTTCTGGATTTGTTTCTCCAAAGTTATGAGCTTAGCAGTGTTTTCCTCCACGACATTTGGATTTGGTGGTTGCACTACATTAGAAGTTGTTCCTTCTTCATTATGATATAAGTTGAATGTTGGATCCACGTTCTCCTCAATGGTAGCATTAGAAGCTGGTTGCATATTCTATTTTACCAACCTTTTTGACTTCATCTTTTCCTCCCATGAAGCAATAGGTTCACCAAATTAGTTCCTAATAAGGTAACCAAAAGTTCGGAGGTTTAGGCCCTCCTTCTAGTGCCAAAATGTTAATAATATTTTTCGTCAACACCCGAACTAGGTTAGACAATGCATGTGTATTGAAAATTAATGGTTAATGAACCTGGGGATGTTAAAAAGCAACTTGATTTCAGCATGCTAAACAGGCTCCACCAATCTTTAAATTCTAGGACCTTAAGTCCAAAGATCAGTTACTCTTCCCTGAATGGGTAAGTATCACACTTATAAGACTGCAAGGTCAATAATTATCTTGGGAGAAAGGTGTCTCAGTTTTGAGGAGGCTGATGCCATTATGCAATAATTACTCTTATACCCGAGATAAAATAATATATATTGTGTTAAGAAGAAAATAGGCTATTGCTTCACAACAACTGGGTTGTCGATGTGTTATAACACTCAACGACTTAGATGATACTTCTGCATCGAACCAACCTAGAAAAGACCTTGGTTGCGTTGGTTATCAAGCTGCAAGAACACGCTTCTTTCTGGGTTATGTTTCATTAGACCCGCTATAAAAGGGTTAAATCACATATTGAGGGATTGAAAGGGGAGATTCCTTGGTTTTACCCAAAGCCTTTCCTCTTTAAATACATATGTGATTAACTTTTCCATGAGAAAGGTTAGCGTTAACTCCTTGTTTAACCATAACAAACACAATATGATTCTAGAATCAAGAAATATTTAAGTCTCGGACTTCTCCATTTTATTTATTTTAGATATATTACAAAGATTGTAGAAATCCCCAATTCGATTGAGGAATTAGGGTTTGCTCTTGAAGAAAAGAGTACAAGATTGAAGAATGAGAATTCTCCCTGAAATTATGAACCCTAGGATTGTATTTATAGATAAATCAGGATCCCTTTTGACATTGGGTCAGCAAAGGCCTCTTTCCGGTGTAGCAGTTGTGTATTATCCACTTTTCTCCTTTAAGTTACCTGGGTCTCGGCTGTTGTTAGGAGATATGACATAGCCTTTAGTGTGTTGGCCTTAGCTTTCAAAGAGATGGTTCTGGTCTTTGGAGC
The DNA here is from genome assembly GCA_030737875.1 of Allium sativum. Classification (NCBI taxonomy): domain Eukaryota; kingdom Viridiplantae; phylum Streptophyta; class Magnoliopsida; order Asparagales; family Amaryllidaceae; genus Allium; species Allium sativum. The sequence continues at coordinate 38,746 of JASFAX010000205.1, read as the reverse complement.
TTCTCTTTGAAATTGTTTCTACCTTCCGTATCGACACCAAGCATATTGGTATTGATAGCATCGGATATAGCCTCCGGCCTTTGGGGATAAGCTTTCGAAAAGAGCTTTCAACCTTTGATCATTAGCTTTTGGTCTTGTCTTTTGGTCTTCATGATGTTTGCTTTTGTGTTCCAACCTCTCATGTTCTGGAAGTCGTTACCCCTTCCAGTATCGACACTAAGCAAGCTAGTGTGGATTGATCTTCTTCTTAGAAACTCCGGCTTGTTCTCGGTGAATCTTTGGAGTGGGTTCTGGTCTTCCAGCAGTATGCTCTCTGCGTATTTCCTTTCTCTTATATCAACATTAATTAAATTAATGTCGATACCCCTTTCGCCTCTCTTAGTCCATCTTGGAACTTTCCCTCATGCCTTTAGTTTCAGATTGTGAACCTTTGAGTTTTCTTCCTTATTTGCTTTCGGTTGTTAGTGATGCTCTTTCGGATAACGAATCGAGTTTCAGATGTTTGACTTCATCTTTTCAATAGTATCAACCCTTCCAGTGGTCGATAACGGTTAGCTCATTTCTGGGCTATGGCTCTGACCCTCCTCTCGGATATGATTCTATGACAACCCCAATTTCGACAGACCGAATTTTTTTCAAAATTCTAATCTATCGAAACTCGGATTGGTTTGCTCTGGTATCCTGCAGAAAAGACAGAGACATAAAACATGTCAAAGATCAGAAAAATATCTCACAGAAAAAAGGATAAAATATAGTATAATCAAAACATAGTCTTACCGTATTATTAATATTGCCTAACCAGTATCCAAAGCTATCATGTCTCTGCCACAATCTAACCTGTGAGTGTGTTATGAGGAGGGGGTCAGAACACAAGTTCTGGTGACTGGATTTAAACTATACACTTTGGATAATCTTACATACACCGTTCAATCATATTTTCTTATTTATTAGGTTACTTGGGTTAACAACACTCAAGGCTTACACACACGTCGTACCCATTTACTTCGCAGTGAATTAACCTAATACAGTATATGTAGTTGTCTCTCAATATTGAGATACACCCATGGTACTCCACTCGCACGGTCTCCACCATATCTTCATACGAATATAGCAATCCCTAATACTACGCCCGAATGTCGTACGGATTTCCGTATATATGTCAACGCTACGTCCGCAAAGAACCACTACTTCTATATTATGTAAGCGTTCAGACTTCCATCTTTGAGCAATTCGATCGAATTAGGTTCCATCCTCGAATAATGCCCTTAGTCTTATGATACACCACCTAGAGCGACATGAGTGTACCTAGACTTTCCCTCGTATGTATCGTTAATCGTTCTCGATATCTATTGCACATGTTCTCTATATGTGCGCCCGAGTCCCTTGGCAGGGCTAATCAAGAAACACGGATCTCGGTCAGGAGCTTTCAGATATCTGCCGATTGCAGATGCTAAGGTCTGCTTTTACAGTGGCTATGGTCCTACTAGACTCCTCCCTCAACTAATGAAAGGCACCCAAGAATATCAAGAATGAGAACTTAACCCCGGCCCCCTATGCCCTTCAAACCTGTTGGCATACCTCACCCATAACTAGATAACAAAGTATATGGTCTTTTGGGGTTCTCCGCCTTTCCGCTTTACGTGCTGACTGAAGATGGTAGGTTACAATGAGTTACTATCACAGGGCACTAACTGGTCTCGCCGAATCACGCTGGTCCATCTTAGTCTTTTGATTGCCCCTTATTATTGCAATCAAGGCATACTCATTGGTTCACCTATGCAGACCTAACCTCTGTGAGTACAGGCAGATCATTTGCCACTCACAGAGGAATACAAAGAGTACCATACATCCCCGGAAGCCGCGTGCTTCCCTTTCCATTCCTTTGGAGCCGTCAAACAATCCGATGAATGTGCGCTCCCCTCGTGCCTTATAACACCTCGATGATCTACCTTGTTGGGTTATTCACCCTAAACCGTACAGACTGGTCTAAGCGCCTTACTTTAGCATGTTGTTAGACCCTATGTCTAAACATTCTTTTACGCGCTTGTCCCACCTTACCAGATTTCCAGTTAACTTGGTTATTCCAATTCATATTGAATTCTTATTCAAATTACCAACTTTCTCTTGCTTATTAATTTCAGTCATACAACTTAATTCATTTAAGTTTATTAATAAGCTTACAACATGTTATTCTTTAGATTGTGGCCCAAGATCTGTGATCTACAATCCCTTTTATATTCTTGTTTGATTTCAATAACATGTTTTACTTAATATGTAACTAAGTATATCTAATTCACATGTTCCCAATTAACATGTCACTTACTATTTATGATTATATATAACTTATTTCATTTCGTAAGTTTTCCTCATCCTCTCTCATTTAATCATAATTCCACTTTACGTCGTAAATATGACTTATCGTTGTTTACTTATTGACTTAGTTCAATTAACTAAGGCCCATTAATAAGTTTCTCTACCTATTTATTATAACCTATGTTATAATTTCCCCTTGTCCCTAGGACAAGTCTAAACATGTTATTCTTACCAACGGGTTTCAGACTCCCAGGCTACTTAATTTATAATTAAGTACAATCTATTTTCCCCCCTTTTCTTAACTGGTTTTAGGTTTTCCCCTTTTCTAATTACTTAATTTACAATTAAGTGTCACTTAACTTAATTCACCAGTTATCCCATTCCCTTACTAGTTTATTATAACCTAAGTCATAATATTCACTTGTCCCTAGGACAAGTCTACCTATTATACAACATTGTCATTAATGTTATTTATTTATAATAGGTTATTATCATTCCCCTTTTAAACCATTTACTGTTGTAAACCATTATTCTTCATTCTCTGTGATATATGTTCCTTATTATATTAAGGAAAACACTTCATGCATCTTATTAGTTTGATAGAAGGAATCAATGATTTATTTTCATAACATTTTCCCATCTAAATCCGTGGTAGCAAGTAATTTCTTTACTTTTCTATATTTATTGTGGCTTACTTGCAACAACGTTTTCAGAAATAAGTCATTTAGGGAAATACATCACTTTTCCCTCTTATCACACTAACTCAGTTCATTACATCCCTTCCTTTCTTATTTTCTGAGTTAGACATTTATTGACTATCCTTTCCATTTATTCATATCTTGTTATATACATATATTTATTTATATATATATAAGCACTAGAACTCTCACATTAACCCTACACTTATGGACGCTGGATTTGCCGGGCGGGTCCGGGCAGACTTCTACCACAAGCTGACTTAACCTCGTGTCTTAGCACATGTTGTTAATTCTTGCACTTAGGCCTCTCACATTAGGTTCAACATTAGTGGTTGCTAGATATGTCGGTCGGGTCCAGGCAGACTTCCGCCACAAATGCAACATAACCTCGTGCGATAAGTGTATTTACAATTTCTAATTGTAATCCTAGGCATATTCATTTTCATTCAATCATTTATGTTCATATCAAATTGCGCTTCCAAATTAAAATCTCAAAACATAATATATGTTATGTTCATTACATGAAAATTTTAGACATATTATCATTTTTACTGTAACCAGTACTTATGCACGTCCGCTGGACGTGTGCATGGACTGGTCAAGCAAATGATGACCGTTGCATAAAAATGTTGAAACGCAGGTACTGCCTGATGCAGCAGCAGGCTGAGCATTAAATCAATCGCAAGCAAGGGAAAAAGCAAAAAAAAAAGAAGGAAAAGGAGTAAATATGCACACCGAAATAGCTTTGAAATTGTACAGCAGGGAAATAAATAGTGAGAAACATTGAGCAATCAAATTTTGCACGTGTATGCTATGAAGTACCATAATAATCAGAGAACATAATGAACTGAAAATTAGAAAGTCTGCACTCTGTTTATTCGAAGTACATATCAAGTAGTAAATGTTATTTGCGGAAGTGAATGAAAAAAAAAGATAAAACATAAAAATAGATAAAACACAAAGAGCATGGAAAATTGGCAAGCAGCATCAGCATAGCCATTAAGTATCAGCATCAGCTTTTATGCAAACGGTTTTCAAGTTCTTCAAAATTTTTACCTATTTCTACAATCTGCATGGAAGGAAAAATGGAAGTTTGAACGTCAGTATTTTAACTGGGAATATGGTGGTTTTAAGAACAATATGAGAAAAAAAAGCATATCTAACCACTTTTGGGTTGGAGCAAAATGCATCCAAATCATCTATGTATATATGTAAGGTATTAACATGAATTAGCATACAACAGTAAAGGTGTGTGTGTATATATATATAGAGAGAGAACAAACCTAAATCTGTTGAATAAGATCAAAAACACAAACTGGAAAATTACCTCTGTTTTTTAGTTAACGTATTCATGAACATTGAACGAAAAATTATAATCTTCATCTTATGCTGTAGCTAAATCGAATGAATTTTTTTGTAAAAATTGGTCATGTATATATAAATAAGGAAATTTATTTAAAATATGAAACAAAGCAAATTTGTTTAAAAATGAATGAAAAGGTAACATCTTGAACAAACTAATTACAGCATTCAAACGTCGACAGTACATACCATTCGCCCATTTTTGTAAAAAATGATGTCAGTTCAGTCTCTTGACTGCACGTTTGAAGTACAATGATAATAGAAATTAAAGTAAACAAAGGAGTATGAAGAACAAAAGAAAACTAAATTGTATAGTTAGAAAGCCCATTAACACTCCAGCTTAACCATTTTAAAAGGACAGAGGTTTGCAAATATTTATCGTTATGGACATCTTATTATTCAACTTATCATATGTACAGTACCAAACTTTGGGAAATCTGGATTTGCAACCAAAATAAAAAATGAACCCTTTATGTTTATCTAATTTACAATTAGTTGTAAAAAGAGTAGTATTAAGACATTAACATCACAATCGACATTAAAAAGAGTAAAATTAACCATAGTTACTCAAACCAAAATCGAATGAAATTTTTTTGGATAAAAAGAACCTGTATCTTTTAGGTTGAAAGATCGCTAAGTGCAGTGGAACAGGTTTGCAACCAAATATCCGCTTTCCAAGCGAAGAAGATATTGGACGGTGAATCACTTTGATGATGTCAACCTCCTTTTTCTACACTTGACTTGAGAAACCGATGTCATCAACCACTTTGACAACTGCTGCTCCAAGGTTTGAGTACCCACAACCCATAATTGCTAGGCCAACATCTTGAGTAGAAAATAATAATATTTCAATGAACAATATTGGGAGTGAATTAAAGTTCATCAGCAACAAGCTTTTGCCTAACAGGTAGATTAACAAAAAAAAAGTTTAGTGGATGCAACATTATTTGAAGCTCCTTATATGCATGAATGGAAGTAGAGTTCTAAAGTAAGCTAGTAACTGCATTTACGTTAGCCATGCAAAAATAAGGTAACCAAGTTTTAAAAAAATAGTAAAAAATAAAATTTATCAAGCCACTTTGGTTTGGATATGAGTCGCAATATTATATTGTAAAACTGGTTATTTATTAAGCATTTTCTCAAATGGTGTGAAAAAAATACAAAATACACTAAGAAATGGTTAAATTTTAATCGAAATATTCAGTCTGCTTATAATTCAATGCAGTTTTACTAATTAATGTAAGCATATCTTATCACGTAGGTATACTCGTATATAAAAAAATAGCAGATATACCAATCGCAGTATACAAAACCGTCCTTCTGACTTGACTGTGTGTTCGTTTGGTATTCTACATCATGAGAAAGAAAAAAAATAGTTAAATATATGTCACTGAACGAAGAAACACCAAACATGAAGTTGAGATAAGAATATTAAAAGGTTAAACAAAAGAGAAACTCAAACCTGCTTTCGAGCATACATATGATTTAAAGAAGGATTAATTGACAGGAATAATCCGAAGTTTAACGTTTCCGCACAAATTAATCCCAAGTTCGCGTTATTTAAGAATAATCTCAAGTTTAGGGGGTGTCTTCCCAAATTGATCCCGTCTACCAGATGACCTATTTGACCGGTAATTTTCTCAAATCAATCGTTCTTCTGTTATACAAGCCGCCCCTTTCTCTTTTATTTTTGGATCTTTCTTCACTGAAATCTAAAAAAGAAAAATTCATAGAAATGGAACCAACTCAAACAAAATTTCAAATCGCGAATTGAAAAGGGGGTTTTTGCCACAAGGACAGAAAGAGAAAAAAGTTTGCTCAAAAGGACAAGGGCCAAAAAATTTGTCCAAAAGGACATTTTCTAGTGCAAATGGTGGAATTCAGGGGGGGGGCCATTGTTTTTCCACTTTACACTAAAAGTTGGTCTTTTGAGCAATTTTTTTGGCTCTTGTCCTTTTGAGCAAACTTTTTGCTTTTTGTGTCCTTCACACAAGTTTCCTAAATTTGAAAACAGGATTAAAATCTTGATTAGGGCGATTTTTTTAAATTTCAAATTGCGAATTGAAAACAAAATTCCAGATCACGAATTGGAAACAAGATGAAAATAGGATTAAAATCTAAATAAGAAAACTTGTTTTTTTACTTGCTGTCGCTCTCTCCAGTCCAATTCAATGAGCCAGTTCTTGATCAAAGGGAGTAAGGTGCAAAGTGCAGCTGGACGTAATGACACATATATTCATATGTATCAACATGTATATGTATGTGAATACATACAACTGTATACATGCAGAGCTTGTTTTTTTCTCAAATGATGTAAACCATGGACATATAATTGAAAATGCATGTTCCTAGGATGCAAGCTATTAATGTTCTAGATAGCCATGCAACAGCTTAGTTTCACGAAATGAGAAGTTAATCTCATTGGCTTCGGTGTCTACACTCTTCAGAAAAATTCCAGCGTGTTCGAGCTTATTATTTCATTTTGGCCAGTTTTGTTTCACTCATTCACATTTTCTCTACTGGTTTCTTTCAGACCAGACATGTATTGCTTGATGCAGCCCATCCACGTTCAACCCCCAACTTGATCACTGGATGGATCTCGTGAAACGCTCCAGGTCTGTTGCACTGCACTACCATGCTGTAGCACCTTATCTGCTGTTTTGCACATGCAGTTCTTGCCCTCAAGTTCATGCAATAGCCATAAATTCACACCTATCCAAATTTTGCTTGCCTCTTACAAATACAGTACCTGTTACAAATACAATCCCGATTGTGACATGGTGATCTAAAGGTGTACAAATAGGTATATCAATCTCATTATTTCTTCATCTGCGAAATCTTCACCCGCTCCAAATTCTTCCTCTAAGTTCTTACCCATATACCACCCGAACAACCACTCACCACCTACCTTCATGTCTTTACAAACTCCTACCTGAACCTCCTTAGCGAGCACTACTTGTAAAATATCTCTTAATCAACCAATAAAACAACCCCAGTCATGAACTGCCACTATGCAAGTCAAAGAAAATCGCCCAATTGATAATCAAACTTTAATCAAAACAACCGCAAGAAAAATCGCCCGAAGTAAGTCACGAACCAATTCATAGAACCCCCAATTTATTGAAGCCAACCTCTTTACATCGCATCTTGTAGAAATCACATCCGCCAATTCACCCTGCGGTTAATTCACATCTGCAATTAAAATCCTCAAATCGATTGAAACCTAACAAAATTTTGAGTCGCATCTTGATTTCCATCAGTTTCCACTGGAAATGTGTTTTCCTTCAGTCATTTCGATTTATCAGATTTTTTTTTTATGTTTCTCACATGTGAGAATGAAAGAATTAAAGAAACCAACTACAGTAAGAAAGAGAACGAATTATTTTGGAAAAGATACCGGTTAAACAGGTTACCCTATAAATGGGATCAATTAGGGGAGACACCCCCTAAACTTGGGATTATTCTTGAATAACGCAAACTTGGGATTAATATGGGCGGAAACGTTAAACTTCGGATTATTCTTGTCAATTAATCCTTTAAAGAATGACAAATGAGAGAAAGTTATATTAGTATAGGATTTGTAGTAGACAAAGAGTTTACAAACAAATGGATTATACAGAAATCATAACTAATCCTTAAGAACGATCATCGAGGGAGTTCTTCTTATATATGGTTTCGCATCAAAAGACAGTTTAACATAGACTTTTTTACATACTTAGAAGCTACTAAATTGGATGGATTCTTTCAACTCTTTCCATTTTAAAGATCAACAACATTTCAAAAAAACCACTGTCGTATGCTTGACATGTATGACATCCATGGCGTGAGTGATCTAATTGGCTTTTCACTCACTCAGCGTTGAGTGAGCAAGTTCGCTATGAACTAAACTACTTCAGCAGGATGTTACTATTTTACTTTGTTAATGCAATAACAGATCTACAATCAAAATAGAGAATGCTCAGATCTAACCTTGGTTTCCATACTCTGATTTCAATTTGCAGTTTCAATCGGCAGCAATTGCGGTTTCACCAACAGGAAAATGAACTTATTTACAAATGGTGGGGATTAACTGGTAGACATCTCATATATCTATAAAATTCACAACAGGAAAAGGATCATTTTGTATATTTACAATTAGAAAGGAAAATTTGAGCAATACTGAGCTTTCCAAAAAAAGAGAAAAATTAGTTCGAAAACATTGAAAAAGCTCAAATCTGCTTTTGAGCATGTAATACAATTTTTAATGGTATTTCCAATTTATAGATAGGATGAAGGATAATAGTTTTATTGTTCTTGTAACAAAAGTCTTTGTATCAAGTATCATATAATTTTCTATTTATTTGTTTTGTGTGAAATATCTTTCCTAATTGTCTAAGGGGAGATAAAATCAAATCAGATTGGTAATAAATGAGCATCTTAAAAAAAAAAAGTTTTTTTTTTGTGAAACTTAAAATGCAAATTACTACATGATTTACAAAACTTTTGGCACTTTCCAAATAAGTCTTTAAAATTGTGGAAAATGGGATCAAAACTTGCACTTTATAAATATTTGTTTGAAAACTGTATAAAATGGGATACTTTTAACAAAATAACGAAGACATACAATAAAAGACAGCGAATAATTAACATTCATGCAAATAGCTTAAATTTTTTGTAAATCAAACCCAATCGTCCTATAAAGGCAGCCGAATCTCTCTAAAAGCTGCAAAATATATAGCAGTTTAATACAAAGTATTTACATTAATGCAAAGGAATGCATTAGTCCTAAATTAAGCAAAAAAAATATCATGATTAAATAGCTGGTCATCCCCCAGTGTGCACATATCAATGTTGTATATCACGAAATTTCGATTTAAAATAATAAAGACCAATTTATTTAAATTTTCAATAGACCAACCAATCATAAGCGGACAAAAGTGTTTGAATGACAATCAAAGTTGTAGATGAACCAACGACATAAAATGAATATTACACTTGAATTCAGCATTTTGTATGAATTTATAAACATATATGGTCCAAACATATACAATGGGAAAAGTATACAAATCCAATATTTATGGCAATAGAACAACATAGAATAATGCTGTCACCAATGAACAACCAAAGTAATAAAGAACATAGGCACTAATTTAACCATATATGCATTATAGATATTCAATTACTCATTTAAGCATTGTAAATAACAAATATTAAAGAAAATAAAAGATTAAAACATACGTATTCGCATGTTATACCTTAATGTTCATAAATGTTCCTATTTAAAATAATTAAATATTGAATTGTTTACTAATATTATACTTATAAATTTTAGGATACTTGGTCAAACATGTAATACAATTCTTAATGGTCTTTCCAATCTATTGATAGGACGAAGGATAATAGTTTTACTGTTCTTTAAACAAAAGTTTGTATCAAGTATCATATAATTTTCTATTTATTTGTTTTGTGTGAAATAACTCTTGTAATTGTCTAAGGGGAGGTAAAATCAATTCAGATAGGTAATAAATGAGCATCTTGAAAAATAATAGTTTTTTTTGTGAAACTTAAAAATGCAAATTACTTCATGATTTACAAAACTTTTGGCACTTTCCAAATAAGTCTTTAAAATTATGAAAAATGGGATCAAAATTTGCACTTTATAAATATTTGTTTGAAAACTGTATAAAATGGGATACTTCTATCAAAATAACAAAGTCATGTAATAAAAGACAGTGAATAACTAACATTCACGCAAACAGCTTAAATGTATTTGTAAATCAAATCCAATCGTCCTAAAAAGGCAATTGAATCTTTCTTAAAGCTACAAAGTATAAAGTAGTTTATATTTCTGGTGATTGTTACCTCATTTAGATATTCATTGACACATCGCCTTCTCTTGGCTACATAAAAATAAGTAAATGCACGTCTTTCTAAATGAATTGGAACTACAAAAGGTTTGGTTATAAAGCTTAAAATTGAAGCATACACCAATGATTTGTTTAGAAATGAAACATGATATCCAATTTGATTATATATCTTGGATTAAAACATAATTTAGGTCAGTATTTTGAGCTGAAATATATTATAATCTGAACTCATCTTCGGGCATATACTTTAGCCTACAGATCTGGTATGTTGATCTTTTCAGCAAGAAAATATTTTTCCAAATCCAACTGACGTACATGTAGAAAATATTGTATAAACAAATAATAATTAGTATATGTACAATGTTAAAGGAACTATGTTTTGAGGTGCTTAAAAAAAACCTTATCCAGGTAAATAGCGGCTTTTTAGAAGCTAATAAAGCCAGTAAAACAAATTTATATTTAAAAGCTTGACTAAAGCGCAATATAGTTGTAAGAGCCTGGAAGCATTAGTTTTGCTAGTAATCAAATTGATTCCCTTTCACAATTGTATAAAAAGGCACAACAAATTTTTTTAAATAGATTTCACAATGGATTATTGTAAAAACATGGTTAATTTAATATTAGGAAACACCTGAATTTAGACCTTCAAAAGTCCAAAATGTTGCACCTTCTTTGCAGAAGCATTTAGCAGAGGCAACATATAATAGTAAAATACAATTAAAACATAGTTTGTTACAGGGAATAAAATGTAAGATAGTTATTACCTTTAAAACTATTTTGGAAAAAGATTGTCTTTCACATCCATAATTAAAAACAGTGAATGCTTTAAATAGAGAACTGAACGACCTCAACATACAGTGAAGTTCCATGATATAATTAAAGCTGCAGCTACGATCAGTTCCATCTGCAAAGAGGATTTTGATTGAAATAAATTCACAAAATGAGGGAATACAAATATCATTGAAACCAATCATATACACCGAATAAGTTTTAATTTATTACATATTGAGCATTTTTCTCTATATGATACAAATAAATAATTGAAAAGCTATCATTTTCTTAATCATGTTAATAATCAATAGGTGGAGGAGGAGTATTTTTAAAAAAGAAAAAGGCACAGAAGAAATAATGTAATTGTTATCCTAATGTAACCAGTCAAAAGTATACAAATATAGGGAATACGAACATAATGTTTTGTGAACAATACACATTAAAGATGGTTTAACAAAACATTCCTAGAATATAAATTATTCAAACATGCTACTCATAAGAATTCATGATTTCAAGATGGATGTTCATACAAACCTATAGTTAGCTCCTTAAAATTGAAAATTGGGAGAGAGTGAAATGAACCAAAATGAGTCATATTTATGCATAATTCAGCAAATATAATACAGGTATGCAATTCTGTAAATAAAAAATGGTATTAAATCTAGAGTATAGGCGAATATTGACATGCATGTAGCAATAAAAGAATTCCAAAATGAATACATTTTGCAATAGCATGAATAATGGGTACAGATGCACACAAAAATACAAAAATTAGTTCATCATGCTTTTAGGACAAAAGAAACAAAAACATGTAATACATACCTCAGCCTTGGAGTTCATTCACAGAAGAAACAGTTGGGGGTTTTAATTTGCAATTCAGACCAATCAATCGCCATTTCTTGGAGATACAACTTTAATTTCAGTGTGAACCTAAATGATTTGGAGGAAGAAGAAAATGAATTCGAGCCACTAAACTCACTCCGTCCTTTTCTAGCGTTACACAAACACCTGGATTTAGACCGGGTTTGGATTCGAAAAGCATATGGATTGTAATTTAAAGAGAAGTGGGGAGTAGGTATTGACTTAATTACAGGGAGGGACGATGTCGAAGTGCTTCTTCATGTTCGCCGCGGTAGGTTGAGGGATCTTGAATTTCAGGCGATTGATGTAATGGAGGGTTGTTTATTAGGGAAGAAAACATCGGCGTTAAAAATGGTGAGAAGTGAGAACCGAGAACTGATGGAAGAAAGTGGGGGAGAAAATGGAGAGCATGTTGAAATTTTAGTCGTGGTCAGAACGTGGAAAGGGGAAATTACCGATACACCCTCTTTTTTCTTTGTTTCTGTTATTCTTTGTACGGAACCGAATGGACTGATTGGGAAGTCCTAAAAAGCTTCACCACACCAAATGTATTTGTATTATTAGTAAAGATATAGTTTACAATAATCTAATTTACATGTCGTCCAATTTTTTCCTATATTTTGTCGCATGTCATTTTCAACATATGTTTAATTCTACTAGGACATGATGTCGTTCAATCAATAATATGTCCCAAGTAAAGCTTGTAATTACAATCATTGAATTGGCTATTCATATCCTAACAAGTTTATTTTCTCTAACATGTAAGCATTCAATAACTTAGCCAATTACAACAACAATTAATAATTAAACTGGCCTTTTCAAAATTTATTAAAAAAGGGAATACTAAACGATAGTCATAACATTGTCTAAAGGCTATAGCTTAAACCCACTCACATTTAAGCTTTTTCCAAATTTTGGATCTGATCCGTTATATCATCCATGGTTTTCCTTTTCCCTTTAATTTGATTTACGACCTAACGACCATGGATTTACTATTTCAGGAAAAGAGAAGGGAAAGAGAAATAATTTAAATAGATTGGTTCTTAGATGTTTGCCTTGCTTTCATGATTCAATAATCTTTTTATTAACGTTGATTCCCTCTTCCAGATCTGAATTCATAATCATCCTAGGTTAACTTTTTAATTTCAGAATAGATTTGAGAAGAGAGAGAGAGAGAGAGAGAGGGAGTCATGGCAGTGCTCCAGCGCAGCCGCCGAATTATGATGTTTAGGGTTAGGTCTAGGATCTTATTTATAGGTGCTCAAGACCTTATCGTACACGCAGCGCTGAGTCAGCATTGAATCCAGTTAAGAAAATATTCCAGGTTCGCAAATGAATCTAGCCAAATCTTATCGTACATGCAGTGCTGAGTCAGTATTGAGTCCCGCAAGCTGTTTTGGCGTAGAAATTTGAATTTCGAATGTTTGAATTGTTTAGGCGCAGAAATTTGATTTTTGAACTTTTGAATTTTTGGAATTTATTTAACTGTCTTATTCACATGAAATATTCTTATATGTATACAATTCCTCTACCGACCATTTTACGCATATATATACACGCACAATTTTCGTTTTATTTTCAAAATTCAAACGATGTTGCACCGTTATTTGATTCTTGCCATATTTCATTGACTGTAGCCTTATCTTGAATTTTATCTTTTGCATACATATATTTATGCATATATATATATATATATATTTTCATATATATACATATATTTTCTTTAATTCCTTATATGTACATTCTTATCCTGTCAAATTTTGAATTTGTATACGTACATATATTTGCATGTTCAGTTGGCCCTTTCTAAAACAAAGATAAAAATTATGCCATTGCCGGGGTTCAAACCTCCGACCTCTATGTTACAAATCCAATGCCTTAACCAACTCAGTTATGAAGTCTTTTGTTAATAAGTCTTAGAACAATGATAATTATTGTTCTCTCCTTACTTCTCTTTTTCATGTTAGTTACAATAATTAAATTAAACCATTGCATGAATCTTTTTCTTTTAATGTTAATGCATTATGTTTGCAAATCAGTTGCATGCAACATATTTACATTGCATGCAACCAATCCTTTCTTTCAATGCATGCATTACATTTTTTTCAGTGCATGTTTTTATTACATGCAATCCTTATTTTATTCTTTATTTTACATTTTAATTTGTTTGCATATATATATATATATATATTTCTCTTATGCGTATACAAAATTCTAGGCTTAATAACTTCTTCATATGATGTCCGTTTTATGCAAACCAGGTGTTTATCTTGACCAGAATTCCAAGACGGACGTAATGGCGCAGTCCGTTTTACTTAGTTCTCATTATTTAATTAAGTTATTATTATTTTATTGTCTTAAAAATACGGGGTGTTACAGATTCCACCTCTCGAATATGCTTCCACCTTTCGAATATGCTTTCACCTTTTCGATATGCTTCCACCTTTCGGATATGCTTTTACCTTTTAGAGATACTTCCACTTTTCGGATATGCTTTTTCATGCAGTACCCCTTTGCCTTGGTTTTCCTCTTGTGTTGAAAATTGGTAGTAACATAAATAAAAAGGGACTTTTCCTATTTTTGTTAGTATGTAAATTCATAACTTAGTCTCGTTTACTTTCCCTTCCTTTCTTTTGTAAATCCTAAATTGACATAAAAAGTGTGGATTTAGGTACTATATCTTATATGTATTTAAATGTATATTTTTATATAAAATAGTAGGTTTAAATACAACAAAATTCATATCACCAAAATCCCTATGTTTGTGTTTACAAACGATTTAAAGTGGAAGGATAGTAAAATTGTACTAAAAAAATATACATATAATATTGTTTATTCATATTGCCTTTTGTTGTTTACGGATGTAGTCTTATTATCTTAAAAGCCTTGGATTACAAGACTATCTTTTGTTATGCTATGTTTATTTCCCTATTGATCCTTTTATTTTGAATAAGGATTTATGTGGCATACTGTGGATTTGGGAAATATGACTTGTATAATTTTTGTTTGGAGAAGAGATTAACATTACATCGCTTAGTGCGCTTTCTTTTATGTGCACCACTAATTGCGCCCTTATATATTTATAATTATTAAATATCGTAATCCTTGCAGCTTTAATGCGTATTAAATGTTCCTATTAGGAAATTTGTGTGTTGTAAGTGAGTTAATGGCCTTTAAAGGATTAAATGACATATGGTTAACCCCGACTTGTAGTAGATGTCTGCCTGGACAACCGGACAAATCTAACAGCTACAAGAAGTCGGATTAATGTGAGATGTCTAGTGTCATGGGGCCATTTAGTGTGTGATGCGGCTTCCTCGAAAATTTATTAAGTGGTTGATCCACCTTATGAGGTTAATAAGTGTTTGACTTGGTCCGTTCCTAAGGATTCATCGCTTGGGTTTGGACTAAAATCATAGGGTCCACCTTTATTAGGTATTAAGAGATATATGGGTCCATATTTCTCTAATAATTATGAGATATTAAATGGTCTCAAATGAGTGAGATAGTTCTCCGGATGTTATCTGGTTCTTATCTAGGGGCTAAGTGAGGTCACACCTAGGGATGAGCTATCAAGAGTTTCACTGAGCATGTAACAGAACCCGCATGTCTAGGAGAAATATCAAGTGGCTAGAAGTTCACATGTGATGTCAGCTAAATAGTAATATAGGGCCTGTCGGGTGGGTCATGAATAGCGTTGAGTGTCTACCTAAACCCAGTATTAAGTGGCTGATTAATATCTCTCACATTACGTTGAGAGGATATATATATATATATATATATATATATATATATACACACACACACACACACATATATATAGCATAGTCTACTCAGAAACAAGGTCATAAATGACTAGGGTCCGCCAAACGGTATTAGTGATCATTGGAATTTGCCCATATTTATAATGGCCTTAAGTGACCAAGAAAAGTTCACCTCTTTCCATTAAATTTAGAAATTTGTATATGTGTTTATATTCGCCTAGATGTAAACCTAATAGGTTTTATACTGCCAAGTATAGGAAATATATTTCCTTTTTAAGCTTAAAGAAATTTATTTACCGAAATTATTGTTCTGACCCTTTCCTCTTAAGAATACAAGTTAGGTAGGATGGTGGAGAATGCTAGACGATGATATGGATGATGGAGCTTGGCAATGAAAATCATTGTTTAAGTGCCTATTATTATCTGACCATGTCTCAGCTATCATTATGATGTACCTTGACTTATTAGTTATTTAATTTGAGATTTGATGTATTTGACATTATGATATTTTATGATATGGTACATTTATTTGATTATTATATTTTATCCATTCCAGTATGAGACCTGGTTTCGTTTTAGTCTGGTTCTGTTATTTTCATTTCTCATAGAAACCAACTACTTATTTAGAATGCCTTTAAGTTACGATGGGCCTTTTCTAGGTCGGAATTTAGGCCTGTTCCAGGTGGGTTGTTGCAGTGTTCATATTTACATAATGAAGTAAGAAAAACACTTTAACAAATAAAATAAAGTGAAGCACCAAAAACACCCTTAATCATTTGAATGCATGCACAAGTCATACTAGTATAAGCATTAATGGGGTGGTAAGTGTGGAAAAGATAATGTACTCTTTGTACAAATTTGTGTGCCATTAGTACTATTTAAGAACTTTTTTATAATGACTTTTAAATTTATTTATATTTAATTTATTACACATCAAATCATGATACTTAAATTATAATAATATAAATTTAAATTTATTTTAAATTATTATATTATTAAACATTAAATCACTTTATATAATATAAAATATAAAATATAAAATATTGAAAGATATTCATTACGTAAATAAATGTTAAATATCAAATTATTGCATTACAAAATAATTAAATCTTATTATGATTCTTCAAATAACACATATAAATATTTTTTTCAAAATAATACTTGCAATAACTATATTTATAACAAAAACTAAATTTCTTTTATAAATTATATAATTTAAAAAGGCTCTTAAAACCATTCAAAACCATCATTTGAATGACCAAAACAGATTCTCTGTCATAAACTAAAATTTTAAAATGGGATTTAATGATTAGAAGCACAAATCAAATATTTAAGTAAATTAAATATTCACAAATCAAATTATTAAAATTCCTGCGTGTTACATTCTTTTCCCATAAAAAGGATTTCATCCCAAAAATCTCATGCCCTCCGAAGTTTACTTAACAATCATTTAACCCCGTATGATGAACACTGATCATTTATATAGAATATTCAATTTGATCATTACTTAAATATATTCCTTTCCAAACTAGTATGGCTCACCCAATATAACAACCCAGAATTTTATCAATTTATTTTTTGAATATCTAATTTATTTAAATATTCGATTTGTTCTTCTAACCATTTAAATTCCATTTTTAACTGATTATTTAATGATTGAGAATTTATTTTTAATATCCAAATAATGTTTTCAATGGTTTATAGCCTTTTTCAAATTTATGTTATATTGAAATAGAAAACTCGGTTTCACTTTTGTTTGGTAATAGATATGTTTCTTATTGTAAAAGTATATTTGAAAATATATTTATATGTTTATATATGTTATACGATAATAATATTTTCAAATGTGTATATGTACTAATCATTGTATATATAATAATAAGATTTTATATTATAAAAAGAATGGTTTGATGTTTAATAATAAACCAAGTTAATATAAATTTAAATTTAAATTATATAAAGTTTTGATTTGATCTTTACTTATATAATAAGTAAAGTATATTTTGAATTATAGTTTTAAATTTAAAAAGGTACCCTGATGTGATACATTTCAAATTTAATAAGATTTATATTTAAACTATTTTTTGTAGAAGTAAATTGAAGTGCATTTAGTACATAAAAATATGTAAGTACATAAAAATATGTAAGTTCAAGACCAACATTAAATGGTTTGTACTATCTTGGACTTTAGCTAAATTTGTAATGATGCAGATGGCATATTGGTCTTTTCCTTTATTTGTATTTTATTTTATATTACCTTTTATATACATATGTATATACATAGCTTATACTTCATTTTTGTTCTTGCAATCTCATTTTTCGTTCTTGCTCTCTTCTTTTCTTCTTCTCAAAGCAAAATTCTCGTGGCAGCAACAACATATATAAGGGAAATAAAAACTCAGGCTTTTAAAAAAATTAAAGAAGAATTAAAATACAATTAGGTAAAAGTGTTGCCTTTCCTTTTCTAGTCTCATAAAAAAATCAAAATCAAACAAGAAACTTGTTAAAATATTATAAGGTAGTTTGATTTAAGTTTGGTTTGGTGTATGCATCGATCTGAGTTAGTTTGGAGTTATTCGATGAGAAAATGTGGTGATCAGAGAAAATACAAGGGTCATGTCAGGTGTCAGAAGAATTAAGGTTGGACCTAGTCGATGCTGGAGTTATCGATGTATAAAATGGAGGGTGCATCGATATTTGTCATGGCAAGCCGCAACTACAGGCAAATTTTGATAGATTCTGGTACCAAAGGAGGTCGCGACCTGTACAGGTGCTAGGGAGAGTGTGAAGGTCGGATTTTAATCCGGCCATGCGGGTGCTAGACGATGGGGTGAGGAGAGATGAGCACGTGATGATGGTCTCAAGCAAATAGATGGAGGTGCATGGCATGGTGCTAGGTGCACGGATTTGTGCAAGTTTAGGTTACAGGGAGCGGATTAGACGAAGAAGGAGGCAAGAGGGAGAAGTGGGTGCGGGTCTATTAAGTAGCAGGTTGGGTCTGTGGCAAGTGGGTTATTGGGTCAGACTTAGTGTGGGTCAGTTAAGTAACGGGTTGGGTCTGTGGCAAAGTGGGTTGTTGGGACGGGCTTGGGTTTTATGTGAGAATAACTTTGAATTTATTGTTTTGATTTAAATATTTGAAGAAGTTGCTTGCTATAAATCCATTTTACAAATGGATGGAAGCGTTGAAACGACCTCGATGTCGTAGTGCAGTTAGTTTGCAAGTTTGGTAACTTAAATTTTGTGTCCATTTAAAACGGATAGGTTTTAAATAGCGTTAATTTACTTAATAATTTTATTTAATTTGTACAACTTAAATCTATTTCATTTATTTAGTCAAATAAATTGTTTTTAAGTCATTTAGAATAATTAGATCATTTAGACATCTATGGGAAGAAGAAAACCCCATTCTATGCTTGCTTTGTGGCAGTTTAAATTGTGAAATAATGGTTATCAGTATTGATTAATATGAACGAAATAGTTATGTTACTATTGATTGTGAACTATGTATTGTCAGAACCTTTGTATATTTGCAATATTATATGTGATATTAATATGCGAATCCATTTGGATATGGAAGTGTATGGTAACTTATGTAAGTACCACTGTAATTGCTAAGCCTTAGATTTGAAATTGTTTTCAAATGATTAAATTCCTAAACAGAATTAAACCAGTAGCTAAATATTCCATCTGGAAATGTTTTAAAAAGTTCTTATGATGGTTTTAAAAATTAATTGAATCTTAATTATAACGGTTTAAGTTGATATTATTTACTGTGATTAATTTTAGTAATTATGTGATTGATTATTCATTAATAAGGATTTAAGACCCAGAATTAGTTTATCAATAATATTTCGATTTATTAATTATTTCATAATTTGTTTTAAGTATGATTATACTTAAGTTTTAATTATAAAGTTAGTTATAAATTACTATAATAAATTAAGGTTAGGTATTGTTAAATAATTTATTGTTTAAAGTATTTGATTAAGCCTTAAGATTAATTAATTATTTGGAAAGTGTTTTAAATACTTATTGATTTTTAAAAGATGTTTAATTATTATTTAATTATTAAATAAACATTATTTGAGTCTTTAAAATTATTTATTTAATGATGAATTATTACATATTTATTTATTTAAAGGTCAAATAAATACTTAATTGTTATTTAAGGATATACATTTGTTTAACTATTATTTAATGGTAAATTATTATGTAATTACGAAATTATTTAAGATTATTGTTATCTTATTTTGAAAGCTATTAAGTTAATTTCATTTTTTATATTATTAATTAATTTATTAATTAAGAATGTTTTAAAGTTAACTAAATTTTCTAAACAAGGGATTTTTTTTTAAAACAAGTTAATTGTCTTTAATAACAAGCATCAGACTTGTTGGTTACTTTTAAATGTGATTTAAAAGAAGATCAATTCATTCAAAGATAAGGTTGGACTTGAATGAATCATTTTTTTAAGTTAATTTAGGAGTAGTAGTTTTTATAGTTAATTAGTTTATTAACGTCATGGTTTAAGTTAATTCTATTAACTTGAGAATAGGCTTTAAATCCAGTATTTGTTTTTCAGAATAGATTAAAACCAAATGGATTGATTTTTACAAAGGGATTTACTTTGAGTAAAATAAATAAGTTTAAATATGATACAAATTTGTAAAAAAAATGGAAATTGGTCTGAAAACTTTTGAGCCAAGTGTAATAAAGGATTTTACAGGATAAAAAATCAAATGAACGGTATATTAAATGGAAAAGTGAACTTAAGGAGATATGAGCTTTTAGAATTCGTTTTTTTAATGAAATTTATACCAGATTTTGTCAACTAAGGTTAGATAATGAGAACATGAGATAATAAAAATTATATTATTCCAGTGGTGATGTTGAGGTCGAGTTAAGGTCTGAGAGGTAAATAAATACCCCAACTTGAACGGCCTTATTGTTATCCAAGAAATAATATTAGTTGAGATTGAGAGTGGATGTTGGAGATTAAATCGTTATTTCCTTAAGTGATTTATTTCTTGATAGACGAGTTTGGGAAGTGGAATAAAAGTGATTTGGATTAGTAACCACAAATAATGAATTAGAAACGAGAAACCATATTAACCAGTATTAAAGTACATACTTATATCGGAGGGTTAAGTACATGAATATTTGAGAGAGGAGTTTTGAATTTAATTAATAAGAAAATAATTAAATGAGGCTTAGTGATCATTATGGGAAATAAACCGTTGATAGTGTTGTGTGTGTTTTTAATAGTTAAATAACCAACTATCAAATCTGCACCAAAAAACTACTTTGAAAATATCTAAGGGAAACACATGAGTTATATGACACAGTCATCTCTATTAACGATTCACTGTGCATACAAACCTTGTTTCGTTCTCCTAGGACAAGGGATAAGGAAATTTTTCTACTAATGGTTAGGAAGTGAACTCCGTAGTTATCCTTGTCTGTTTATTTTTTGAAGAATAATGGTTGAGTTTACTGAAAATTATCGATAGTCGTTTCGAAGAGACCAGGATCAGATCAAGTATCCAAAAACCACTTCGTTCCGACTAAGCGGCTTTTGTGGAAGACATTGAAGATGATGAAATCAAGGACAACTTGAATACTAAAGTTGAAGGTGTAGACCTTCAGAGCGAAAAGGGTTGCTTGTTCATGTGTATGGTTATCTATCAGAATTATACTTATAGTAGTAGTCCCTACGTTCTAGGGTTCTGCAAGATGCAAGGACTTCTTGCTACTAATCCTAGGGATTATCCCCGGTAGGATGGGTGAAAGTGTACCTTCGGTTTGTCCTGTTCCTGGACAACTTGTATGGATGGATGTTTGACATTGCGTTTCATAGATTACGTACATTGATTTTTACAAACATACATCTGTTTGGTGGCGGAGAAGGAAATTTCTTTTAGTTTAACACCCTTCTCTGAGATGTATGAGCACGTAGGTTATATTTTTGTAAATGTCAGTTAGTGATCAATGGAATGGCAATATGGCATCTGAAGATGGATGTGTGCCATTTATGAAAGGTAAAAACGTAGCCTCTAGCCTTATCAACTGGTAGTGACTAAAATAGGGGATATACTTCAGGGTTATGTGAGTCGCACCCATTAGGGTATTGTCATCACTTGATCTGGATTCAGTATTGACCCTATTTGTATGCTTAAGATTCAGTGGTTTCTTATCACAACCATAGTGGTGAAATATTCGGTACAATTCAGAGAGGGGATGGTCGATCCTGATTTGCAGGGAGTCCATGTAAGGTTCTCAATACGCTTTATCTAGAGAGGTATCGTGATAGGTGCTACCCTAGTGCCTTGTCATTATATGAAATCCAAACTCCAATACGTGCCTTGTACGGTTTTAGTTGTATACCTATTATGCCGGAATTTAATTAATGTAACAATTTCGGCTAAGATTCATAAGTATTTGTATCTAGTCATTTTTATAATATCATGAGATCTTCTACAAAAAAATTTGGTTATCGTAAGGCAAAAACAGTCTGTGTTTATGTGTGGCATGGTAATACGCGATTACCTTTTGTTTTCCAATGGGTAATTGAATATACTAATCAAGTTATTTGAGTTTTCTCACACTAGATTCATGTCTGACCCGGAGTTTTATTTTCTTTCCCTAAAACTCTTGGGTGCTTTAATTTTTATGAGAAGCCAAGCTGTTCAGGTTTTCAAGGATGCATTTGGAGCTTAGAGGAGGAGTTGGAGTCCAAGGCGTATTTCTATAGATTATCATTTCCATTATGCTATGGTAGCTTTTGTGTTATAGAAGTAGTTCAGATAGGTTGTTATAGCTGTCTAGGTTTGTGTTGTGGTCTACTCTGATGATTGTATATGTATATTAAATAAAAGTTGTTTCAATTCTGTAACGACTTGTTATATATTATATGTTATCCGTTGCGATTTTGAGATTCTGTTCTGTCTTATTTTTCTTTAACCCCTAATGATTTGGTTTTCTGGTATTTGGATGTTCAGCATGGTAATACGATGGATTTATTAGCATCGACTCCGAGGGTCAAAAAATTGTGTCGTCATACCCAATATCTCTACTGCATACTTTTATCAGGCTCCTTAATTTGGAAACTCAGTTTTTCTTGCATAGCCAAATATTATGATAGAAAATTTCAGTTTCATGTAAAGAACTCTCTTCATGTGTTTTCTATCAAGAACTGACCGATTAATACTTATTGGGTCATTGTGGAACACCTCATAGCCATATACTCGAGTCTTAAAACAAAAATACAATTATGAACAAATTAGCTAAGTACAACTTACAATTATCACTATTGATTTTTACTATACCAACTCCAATTTATTTCACGATTTATAAGTGACTAGGACTTATACCTCAAACATTTAGTTTTGCAAATTTAATATTCCTGCTAATTTAACAAATCAACAAAAATTAATTTCTCATAATTCACTAACACTTAGATCAATTTCTATATTCAAAGCAGAAATCTCAATCGTCTAAAAATTTCAAAATTTCCATTGCATTTTATCCATTGAAACAACCCATCCATTATCACTTGATATCCAAAACTAATACATCCTAATGCATGCATTATATATGTCATACCATTCTTAAACAAGAGCTAACGAATTTAAACATCTGTATTTTGTTTCAACTTAATATGAAAATGTACTTAATATATGTACTTTAACTTAGTATATTAAATCAAAGTTCAATCAATACTCATTTTTCCAAAACATATTGAGTATCTGATGGAAGCAATTCCCACTTTGGAACTCGAAAATGAACATCAACGATGTTGAATCCATCATTGAAGTTATTTTCCAACGATCAATTAGTGTTTTTTATTTCATAAAATGTATCTCTAGATATTTATATTCAAGAATATCACCAAATAAGTATTATTATAATTTTTTTTAAACTCCGAAATCAAATTTCAAAATACTAGGATTTTATTCTCAAACTCTCAGTTTAAATTCATTTCTAATTATTAACCCTATTTATAATTTATTATCGGTAACTTTGTATTATCAATCCAACATCAATATTGAATGCCTTGTAGTCAAATTGTGAATTAAAGAGTTCATTTCAATGTTTATCAAAATCTGTTATCTACCCAAACCATTTAGAAGAATGAAGATTTGCTCGTAAACTAATCGAGCAAAGAAAATTATCCAACTATGATAATAATTGAATATTATCACACCTAAAAGACAAACACTTGCTGAATCCATATAATTATTTAGAAACTATTCCTTTATATATAAAATATAATTTTTGGAAATTATTTCATTTACTAAATCTTTAAATTAATATTATGTCAGTTTGCCATGTTCAAGTGTTTAGAAACACTTACTGGCAACATTAGCTCGATGCATCAACTAGAATTCATATGTCAGTCAACCGTTAAACATACATAATATAATTTTTTTATAGCACTAACAAAAATGCCTTTATATATATATATGCTCAAACTCATAATAAGGCATTCCATTACCTTATCTCTCATTAAGTTTACCTCGTAGAGCCAAGGTTCTCTCTCAACGTTAAGCTCTGATGTCAAACTGTAATGACTTAATTTTTGACCTTTAGATTTGACACTAATACATGGGTGGTATTCACGTGTCGAACAACTAAGTGTTGGAAAAACAAATCATCAAAAGTTAATGAAAAAGAAGAAAGAATAGAAACTCATAATTTTAGCAAATAACATATAATTTATAAAGAAATCTACAAAAAAGTTGAATTCTTTTGATATACAATTACTATAAGAGTAACCAATAATACTAGCCAGGACAATTATGACAATTTGTCCAAACAACTTATTTAACAACAAAGAACACTAGCATTTGGAAATGTAACGTCTCGCATTTTATGACAATTAAATAATGCATATGTGTATATATAAGCATAGACATAAATATGTAAAAGAAAAATAATAAATTAAAGGAAGATGTGTATAATTATATACACATAACATTCGAAATTCAAAAGTAAAAGAATTAATGATAGGCAATAGTAGGTAAACAATAAGTATTAACGGAAAGATAAAATTTAACAGGGAATAATTTATAAGGTTATACATATATACAAAATGTGCATGCAAATATATAGAAAAAGGAAAATAGGTGCATAATCAATTTAAAGGAGCCAAACTAGGAATTGACATAATGAATTAATTGAAAAGGGATTAGTGTGCATAACGGTAGAAAATTAATGTGGAGCCTAATTGGCACATTTAGTTGGTAGAAAATGACAATGCATGCCTTGTTGGATTTATTCTATTGGTCCAATTCAGAAATTATATTGACTTGGCAACCTCCTATTGACCTTAAAACGTGGAGAGCATAGATTTCATCAAGGAAAATAGACGGTCGGTGTCAATTTGAGCTTTATATATAAAGGACCCTATAGCTCTCCATTCTCATTTGATGTTTTTTCACTCTCCTCTTCTTCCTCCATATAATTTCTGAATAAAATTGTTAATTATAATATTGGAGCGCTATCTAAATGAAGATTAAAAAGAAAATTTATTGTCAACAACGACAAATTCAGAAAATAAGGCATTTTCAACTGCAACGACAATAAAAACTCATGACTCTCCATTTGCAACCAATCCAAAGAGGTTCTCTTCTAAATCGACATATCAATGTGAGTGGATTTAAGTTATATCATTTTTGATAATGGTATATTATCGTTTGACATTCCTCGCTAACATGCAAGGTAAATCTGTTAGAAATGTTAATTTGATATGATTATATGTTAAAATGATCAAAAAGCTGAAACGTTAACATGTGGAAATATAAACTTGTTAAAAATGTGGAAACAATTACTATTGTATACATGTAAGTTTTAATTACATGATAATTTGTGACATATTATGTAATTGAATGCTTAATCGTTAACCTGTGACATATTATACTTGAACCTTTGACTGTAAGAATCGTGATAATTACATGTTAAATTGTTAGAAAGGAATAATTACATGATTTTATGATTACATGTTGTCATTTTAAAAATGAAGTTAATTACATGTTAGGAAAAACATGCGACATGGCAATTATCAATGGACTTAATGTGAAATTAAGTATGACATGTGAAGTATAGAATACAGTAAAACTTGAAAGAATGGGCATGCCAAAATTATATAGAAAATTTACAGTAAATAGAAAACTATAACTGCACTTAGATACGAGGTTAAATTCAACTTGTGGTAGAAGTCTCCCCGGAACCGCCTGGAAAATCTAGCGTCCACAAGTTGTTAATTTAATGTGAGGGGTCTAGTGCGTAAATAAACATGTAACTGTGCTAAGACACGAGGTTAAGTCAAATTATGGAAGAAGTCTGCTCGCAACCGCCCGGCAAATCCAACATCCATAAGTGGTAGGCTTAATGTGAGAGGTCAAGTACGAAAACACATATTGGTATGTATATAAAAAGATTTTGTGTCTTAATATGTGGGTTCGGGTTTCCCTGAATGTTGTGTTATTGTGCATGCATCCATATTTTAGGCCATTTTCAACTGGGCTGAAAAGCATGAATAAAAGCTTTCCCATTTTCTAAAAAAAAGTTTATAAAAGGATAGAAATAAATGACACTGATTGTGATTAATGGAAATGAATGAAAGTTACAAAAATAAAAGGGTTGGAACAAACGGGGAATGATAATAACCTATTATAAATAAATTACATTAATGAGAATGTTATATAATAGGTAGGCTTGTCATAGGGACAAGTGGAAATTATAACTTAGGTTATAATAAAAGATAAAGGAAATGGAATAACTTATGTAATGAGATAACTTGTACTTAATTGTAAATTATGTTATTTGTAAGAGCAAGAATCTGAAATCTACAAATAAGGACAACATAAGTTATATTAATGGAAAGGAAACTTATTAGTAAACCTTAGTTAAGAGAACTAAGTTAATAAGTAAACAACGATAAGTTGTAGTGACAGTGTAAGATGAAATTATGATTAAATAAGAAAGAATGAGCTAAACTTATGAAATGAAATAAGTTATATTTAATCATAAATGATAAGTGACATGTTAAACAGAAAACATGTGAATTGAGATACACTTAATTACATACTAAGTAAAACATGTTATTGTAACAATGAAATTGGACAATGAATAATATAAAGAGATTATGGATAACAGACCTTGGATTACAATCTAGAGAATAACATGTTGTGGGCTTACTAATAAACTTAAATGGGTTAAGTTATGTGACTGAAATTAATAAGCAAGAGGAACTTGGTAACTTGAAAAAGAGTCAATGTGAATGGGAATAACCAAGTTAAATGGAGACCCGATGAGGTAGAGCAAGCACATAATTGAATGTTTAGACATGGGGTCTAATAACACATTACATTAAGGTACTTGGACCAGTCTGTACATTTGAGGGTGAATAACCCAATGGGGTAGATCATCGTGGTGTCATGAGGCACGAGGGGAGCGCACGTTCATCTGATTATTCTGACGGCTCCGAAGGATTGGAAGGGGAAGCATGCGGCTTCCTGGGACGTGGAAGGTGCTCCTCGTAGTCCTCTGTGGTGGTGTAGTGTTCGGGCTATGCTCATAGAGGTTGGATCTGCGTGTAACTACCCAATGAGTAAGCCTTGACTGCAAAAGTAGCTTTGCATCAGAAAGATGTGACGAGTTGAAACGAGGGTGATTCGGTGATCGCCTCAACGGGGAGGCAGAAGTCACGACCAACAAGGATAGTAGATCGTCGGGTACCCGTCATCGGCAGCTAGTGGGATGTGAAAAGACTAGAGCTAAACCCAAGACGCCATCCACCTTTCACTATCGGGGCACGGTGTTTGAGGGGAGACGCCAACTGGATGTTTAGATTGTTTGTCAGGGGTAAGTTGCTTAGTTCTTGTAGTCTTTACTAGTTGAGGGAGGGGCCGAGGTGGGGCCATAGCTATCATGAAAAACATGCCCGAGGGATATCTGTATTTTGAGGCCCTTAAAGGTGGGCCTGTACATATACGGAAGAGTTCCCGACCGAGTTCTGTGTTTCTTGTACAGCCCTGCCACAGAACTCAATGTACATTTGAGGATATGTGCGGTTAAGGCATCGAGTATGATTGACAATACGTACGTGGGAAAGTCTTGATATATGTATGTCTGCTCTAGGTGGTGTATTATAGACTCTAGGGCATTACTCTGTGATTTGATTCGATCAAAGGTGGCAGTCTGTACGCTTACGTAGCATGACGATGGCGGTTCTATGTGTTTATAGCGTTGTTATATAGAGATCCATACATCACTCCGACGTAGGGTGAGGGACTGCACATATTTATGTGGCGTTACGATAGAGACCAATGCGAGTGGGGCACTATGGGGGGTACCTTGATATTGGGGGTAGCTACATACATATTGTATTAGGTTAATCCACTGGTGAGTAAAAGGTATGACGTGTGTGTAAGCCTTGAGTGTTGTTAACCCAAGTAACCTAATAAATAAGAAAATGTGATTGAACGGTATATGTTGAGTTATCCAAAATATGTAGTTTAAATTCAGTCGCCAGAACCTGTGTTCTGACCCCCTCCGCATCACATACTCGTAGGTCAGACTTATGGCAGAGATATGATAGGTTTGGATACTGGTTAGGCAGTATTATAATTTGGGTAAAGCTATATATTTGTTATATTATATTTTATCCATTCCGCTGTGAGATATTTTCTATGCTCTGATATATTTTATATCTCTGTCTTTTCTGCAGGATACCAGAGCAACCAATACGAGTTTAAATGGATTAGAATTTTGAAAAAAAATTCGGTCCGTTGGAATTCGGGTTGTTATAGGAAAAATAAAAATTTACGAAAGTACGTTTTTAACTTCAGCTCCTCTCCCAGGCTTCAAGCATCTAAGCTAACTTGTCAAATTTTCTCGGTCTGACCTGAGCATTATCATGAAATAACACCCTAGTCAGTCTGGAAAACCAGTGATAGAAAATTGAAGTTACAGGAAAGTTTATTTCTTATTTTTGAAACCTTTTTGAAATAAATAGTATATCCTAAGACCACATGACATATAAACGCGGATTAGTTTTTACCTTAAGATAACCCAAACATTTTATAGAAAAAAAATCTCATGATATTATAATAATGTTTAAATACAAATATTTATGAATCTTAGATGAAATTGTTATATCAATTAAATTCCAGCATAATATGTATAACTAAAATTGTAAAAGGCTCAAATTGTAGTTTTAATTCCAAACAATGACGGGGCACTGAGGTACCACCCGACATGATACACCTTTAGAAGATGTACCTGAGGACTACAAGAAATTCTTGCTCCTCAATGACATAGGATCAGCCTACCCCTTCCTGAATAGTATCGAATATTCCACCATCGTGGTCGGGATCAATAGCCTCACCATAGCTTAAAAGGGTCAATAACAAATATTTAGTAGGGATGCTTATACTTTAATGGGAGCAACTCACTTAGCCCTACTATATTTTCCCACGTTTTAGTCATTACCGATTGATGAGGCCTAAGGTTACTTTTTTTTTACCTTTCTTCGACAGATTTCACTTTGAATGTTCATTCTCCTAGAGTGGCAATGTACTAATAACATTCATCTATACTAGTGGATCAGGAAAAGAATGAACCAAAGGCAATTCTTTTACTACATCCATAGGATTATTAGCAAGTAATTTTGCAATCTAACTCTATCTTGGTCTCTTCGTCTTAATGAGTACCACATTTGTCGCTCAGCCGGATCGAAGTAGTTTACGATGACTTGATCTGATCCTCGTCTCCTCGAAACGACAATCGATAGTTTCCAACAAACTCAACCCTGATTCTTTAGGAAATAATCATACAAGCATAAGAGCAGAGTTCACCACCTAATCGTTAGTGGACAAATTTTCTTATCACTTGGCCTAAAAGAACAAATGAGGTTCATATGCACAGTGAATGGTTAATGGGGATGACTGTGCTGTATAACTCATGCGTTCCCCCAGATATTTCAAAACTAATATTTTGGTCTAAATATGAAAATCGGTTATTTAACTATCAAATAACATACACAATCAAATAAACTAAAATTTCCATGGCAATTACTATGCTACATTAATTAGTCTTTTTTTTGCAAGGCCAACCGGTTTTTATAATGATCCGTAACATTATTTTCATTACAATAAATAATGAGTACAAAATAATACAAGAGGTAAGCATATTGCCTAACTCCTAAAGATATATTCCTAAACCTAAATACAAACAAAATCTGTTTGAATCAATCTCCACATAGGGAGATAATCATTACCATAAGGTTGAAAGCAAGAGAGTCTAAGAAAATACACCATACTAGTGCAACACAGTGAAAAATCAATTACACATCAAGCCATGACATAGTAAAAGAATGCAAAAGGTTGCAAGCAGTCGTAACACCCTAACAACTAAAAGTTAAGGAAGTAGTCACCAGAAAAACTCACTAGCAGGTTGTAGTAACAAGTAGAACCAAACACAACACTCAAACTTAGAAGGCTGCAGGCAGTCCAAAAGCACCAACAACAACAGTGTTGTAACGACCCAGCTTTTTGCCCAATTTTTGCTGGTAATTAAACCAACTTAAACCATTCATAAAGACGGATTATTAGGGGTACTTACACATTTGCACAAAATAAAAAGAACTTTTCCATTATCATTAAAATAATATTACATCAGAGTTACAAGAGGTACATCAGAGTACATTAGTTACACAGCGGAAAAGATACTAAACTTAGCGGAAGAATGTGAATGCTCCAAGACATAATAGCTCCAACTAAAACCAGAATCCTGCTCCAACTAACTCCAAGGCTAAATCTGCAAATCAAACTACTAGAATGCCCATGTAAAAATTATGGCACCCAGAGTTTAGGTGTAAGAACAATAAACTCTAGGTTAGTCATGGGACTGGTGTGAGAACTCAAAACAGTTGTTTTTAGGGTTTATTTTAAAGTTAGGTAATTCATCGGACCACGCCTCTAATGTAGAACGGGTTTACTCCATGTGAATACCAGTGCATAGAAATCTGCAATGGCTTTTTGAAAAACGAAGCTATCATAAGCTCGTCCCACATCACACAATGCAAGCGCACACTAGATGAGTGAGTTTTACCTTATGATAACCAAAAATGCATTCAGACGTGAAAATCCTCTTTTACTACTATATATAGTGTGAAAACCATTTTATCAAATAAATGTATTAATACTAGCCAGCATAATGCCCCATCCCATTATACTGACAATCCTGCCGGTAACCAGCAGGCTATACAATCAAAACCGTATGGGCTCGTAGTGGAGATTGGGTTTCCAACATGATGGTTCCCGGTATGAAAGATCATTCGTGGGCTCACAAACTTTCTTGTGCGCATCATCCCAGTACTCGGGATAACGTCCAGACTCGGACTCCGTTATACTAACCCACCATACATGAATCAGAGTACCCAACAAATAGTATCCTAGACTGGGGACTTCGTAGTACCCTTTCATCATCACATCCCGGTGCAACGAACATACAAAATGAACATATAAATTTGACCATAGTTTACCATCAATCCGGGGTGTGAGGTTCATCGAGGTCACGATATGCACAAAGCTAAGCTTAAATAAGCCATGCTTTGATCATCCATAGCTCATTACATATATGCCACATTGTCCACTCACTACGCATCACTGATTTCCATCAATATATAACCTCTAAGCTCATACATCTTAGAGAAGGGTGTTAAGCAAGAGAATAAATTCTCCGCCACCTAGCAGATATGTATTAATAAAGATCAGTGCTACGCAGTCAATTACAATGTCAGACACACAAACCATACATGTCCATTCTAGGTCTGAACGAAACAACAATCCGAAATTCCTTTACATACGTTCGGGATTCTTGCTACTTGACTGATATATAAAATCCATCTGTGAATAGGAGCCAGCCATTCGAGACATTCAGCAAGTCGCCCTTACAACATGAAGGGTCCCGGTCTTCAATGTTGTCTCAAATGTCTTCAATTGCTCCACAACGTCGTATTATTACTTGGAATGGTTTTCAGACATAATTCCAATCCCGGTCTTTCCAAATAATAAGTGAAATTAAAAACACAATTACGGAACACACATGCTTTCTACCAATCTCCTTTCGTCTTGGATTTTGTTAAATTAAACTTCTTCATTCTCAAATTATAATATATTCCCTAAATCAAAGATAATTTAGTCTCAAAGCCTCAATTAATTTTTCATTTGATAACTCGTTATCAAAAACCCAGTTTCCTTTAAAAATCCTTACCCCATATTTCAACTATAGTTTCCAATTAAATCGGTTTCCCAACACTCAATTCTATAACCTTAACTAAAAGATTATACTTCCTTCCTAATTCCTTATTTTTAGTTTCCACAAATCAAAGATTTGATTAAATCCCCAAATTACGATATGAATTTCCACAACTCAATCTCATTGGGTTTCAAGAATGATATTATTGAAGATATGATTCACGAAAAAACCCAAATCAGTCGATATTGAACATAAGTTACACAGAAATTATATCTACTTATAGTCGATATCAATTCTCATAATCAACGAATACAATAAGTGGAATACCGATATAATAATAATATCTTCCAAATTCCTTAAATAGTATACATTTACACCAAAGAATTTCATATCAAATATCCGAAGATTGTTTCTATCCAACTTATCCCAATCAAATTGGGAAACCCATATCTTAATTTAAAGATTTATCCAACTCTTTGACATTAGATCTAGATAGAAATTCCATCAACTTATCCTCAATATTAATCTCTATATCCAACTCACACTATAAGCGGAATAATGGTGAACTTCCTTTTAAATTTCTCAAATAATAAGAGTCATCATCTACCGGATTAATATCAAACATCCGAAGATTTATCTCCAACCATATCCAATTATTTAAAATTGAAAACCCCATTTTAGTATCAAATAAATCAATTTAATTTACATATAAAACATTTTCAATACTTTTAAATCTTTGAAACCATCCCACCAATCATATACACATGATTATTTATAGTTTGGGAAACAGCTCACGGTTTACAACTTCAAAATAGATTATTTTCAAAGAAAGAGTTACCACAATGTTTCAAAAGCGTTACAAAATAGTTTCTTAACTACTTTTATCAAAATATCGTTTATCCTAGCCAAAACATAAACTTTACGATTCAAAACACTTTTATATAATTTATAATTATTTTACAAAAAAAAATTCATATTTTTAAAACATTTAAAATAGCTGTTTATAGTTATGGCCGACAACTGCTCTTGCAACGACCTTTTCCAAAACGGTTTTAAACATAACTTGAAAATTATAATCCGAAATTAAAATCCGCTTTCACTCATTTAAAAGCTCTTATTAATATAAATCAATTGTTGTCATTTCTTAGAAATCCTATTTAGATTGCAAAACTTATAAGCGTTTAAATTTGTAACTAAAATACGCAAATTACCATTGTGCGACAAGCTCTATTTTGACAGCAATAAAAATTATTCTTCAGTACTTCAAAATACCTTAGAAAACCACTATATACTCATGTAAATCATTTAAAACCATTTAAAGAAATTTAAATTGACTTTCCAAATTTTTTTTGGGTTCAAAATTCAACTTTTATTTTTTACTTAATAAATCAAATTCTAATTCATTTCTAAATTCAAATAATTTCAAATTAACCATCCCATTCGTCAGATCAGTTAGGGATAGCCAAGGAGAGCAGGAAACTATGTTTTCCAAACCCAAGCCTAGTCACAATCCTCTCTGTCATCCTAGAACATTCTGATATTTATTTATTCATTTAAAGAACTTTATCAATATATACAAATTCATACCTATGTGTCATTTCCAACCATTAACCTTCAATTTCAATAATAATATTGCTTCTAATTACGAAGGAGATTTGGCGATCATGCATGTGATACCATAATTGTTGTGTTATAGTATGTGCGAAACAACATCAACAACCATTATAAACATCCAAAACAACCATCATTAACATGATTAAATAAATCATAATTGTGCACAAGCGCTATAACACTAACGCTTAATAGTGCGTGTTCTAAACTACGCATCCATCATCCATCACAACAAACATCAACCATCATTAACCACTAATAATCCATCACTATATTTAAATTAGTCTACCTACTAATTAAACACATAAATTTTGGTTAAAGAGTTCTCACCTAACAACTTTCCAAATCTTCAAGGTAGGCGAGCCTAGCTGAGCGAACCGTCAGACAGTATTTCGGTGCAACATCTTCTTCACCAATGTGTATATATATATATATATATATATATATATATATAAGCACACACACACACACTAATCTCTCTCTCTTTATATTATAAGAGGAGGAGGAGGATGACAACAAACTTTGGCAAGCTGGTGGTGGAAAAGAGGAAGACTTATGCCATGGAAACCATGGCTATAAGCTTAAGAAGAAGAAGGAAGGTAGGAAAAATGAAAATGGATGATAAATAATGAAGTAAAGAGCTCCTTATATAGGAAAGGAGGAGTAAGGAGGTAAAGACACATAAGGGGACAAGTGAAAACCATGCATGAAAGCTTACATGCAAAATTATAAGTGTCCATACACTTGTCTTAAGAAGAGAAGGTGAACTTTTGGTAGCATTTTCCCTTAAATGCTATGATAACTAAGGGCAACACTTAATTCTAATGCTACTAATTCATGTTATGGTTTGACAAATCCAATCAAACGACAAATAGTATCAATATATCCAAACTCATTAATAATCATTCTTATTTATAATTCAAATAAAATCTATCATCTAACTTATCAAATTATTAAATATTATTAACCATATATATTTATATCAAATTCAAATTTAAGTTCAAACTAAGTAATAAAAATTCTAATTTTAAATTGGTTAAAAAATTCTGGATCGTTACAAGTGCAGACAATCACCTAAGACACTAACTCATCCATAACCTTGGCACGAAAATCGCTAGTTGAAGAACTCTAGCTAAATAATCATACCAATTACATGCACTCCACCGTACAAACGCACCAACAATAAATCAACCAAATGCCTTCCTTTGGCCCAACTACAACACCACAACCAACCAAAGAGATACACTGTTGGTTCCAACCCAAAGCTCCAAATAGATAGAAAACCAAACCAACACCAACACATAAATCAAGCCATGGCACCTCTAGCACACAGCAACCGACCAGTCTCAAGCACAGCTTAATTAATCTTTTATTAATTAATTTTCTGATATCTTATCCCAAAACAATTCACATACTTTAACCCTTTGATATAAATATTTGTTTTAATACCAATTAAGACAATTCTCCTCTCCAATTTAATTTTAATGGGTTACTAGAACCTAAATTACTTCGTTTGTTTCTAAAACTTTGCAATTTTAAGTAACCTGTCATTTAAATGAATAAAGATTTAAATTTTAATATTAATCCTCAAACTTAAACTAATACTATCTCTCAGATAATAATGTAGTCATTCAAGTTAGGGCATTTTATTTACCTCTCAGACCTTAACTTGACATTACTCTCATCTTTAGAATAATAGAAGCTTTTTATCTCACGCTCTAAATGTTCAGTTTAAGTTTATCAAGCCCCATATGAAATTCATTCTAAAAAAAGTTCTTGAAAAGTCATCTTTCTTTAATTTCTCTTTTAAAGACATATTTTATGGATTTCTTTCATTAA
Organism: Allium sativum; assembly: GCA_030737875.1. NCBI lineage: Eukaryota > Viridiplantae > Streptophyta > Magnoliopsida > Asparagales > Amaryllidaceae > Allium > Allium sativum. The sequence goes on along the minus strand of JASFAX010000205.1, from coordinate 3,415 downwards.
GTAAGTTCCTCTATCACAATCCACTCATTAGCTTTAAATCCATTTTTAAACGCAATATTAAATTTAAAGCTTATACCAAAGTTAGTAAAATTAACCTGAACCTTATTAGTTTATAGATTAATCAACTATAAACAAAACTAATTGCCTTAAATGCAATTATTCATTCAAGTCCAAACCTCATAATTGGATAAATTGGTTAACTTCTAAATCACATATAAAAAGTAATTAAACAAGTCTAATTCTTGGTACTAAACAATTGATTAATTTAAATGCCTTCTTTAAAATATTTATCATCTTTAAATATCAATATAATTTATAAATTAATAAATTTAAAATATTCATTTATAAAAGTGAAATCAACTTAATTACTTTTATAATAAGATAATTATAATCTTAAATAATTATTGATTAAATAATTACTTATTACATAATAACTAAATAGTTATCAATCCTTAAAATAATTAATTATATATTTATTTAACTTTTAAATATCAATCATATAATAGTTAATCTTTACTTAATAAATTAAATACCCAAATAATCTTTATATAATAATTAAAAACCTTTATTAAAAATTAAATAAATATTTAAAACCCTTTTTGAATAAATAAAAGATGTCTAATCTTAATCAAATAATAATTTATCCTTTGATAAATCATTAAACAATAAATAAACTTTAATTAATTATAATAATTATAATTAACTTCTTGATTTTGAACTCAAGTATAAATTACATTTAAACATTATTACTAAGTAATTAGTGAATCAAAATATCATTAGTAAATAGATTTTAAGTTTAAAAACATTATTAATAAATAATCAATAACTTGAATACTTATTTAGTAAAGTTTATTTTAAATAAATAAATCAACATTCATATCTAAATTAACAGGAAAATAGTGTGAAGGACAAAAGGAACAAAAAACTATGCCAAAAAGACAAAAGGCAAAATATTAGCCAAAAGGACAAGGATTAGTGTAAAGTATAAAATGATAGTCGGCCCCTGAATTCCTCCCTTTACACTAAAAATTGTCCTTAGGGCTAATTTTTTTGTTGACTGTCCTTATGGATAAATTTTTGGTTGACTTTGTCCTTGTACCTAAAAACCCCTCTAAATTAATTCTTAAAATATTTACCAAGTACCTTTTAAACCAATTTAATCGAAATATTTAGCTGTGAAAACATATTTTGTTAAAGAATATAAATAATTGAAAATAATCTCAAATTTTCATTCCTAGCGATCTCAATGGTACTTAAGTAAGTTACCACATATTTCCACATCCAAATTGGTTCACTGTTAATATCTCATGCAGCATAGCCAGTTACAAAGGTTTTGGCACTTACAATTAACAATAAATAGTTAAATAATTATCCAATCCATATCAATCAATATTGATAGCATGTCGTATAACTTAAAATTTTCACTTAGCAAGCACAATGCGAGGTTTAATTTCTGGTCAATAGATGTTCCTAACGATCTACCTTATTCAAATTAACTAGACAATTTTTATTTGGACAAATAAACAACAGAGGTTTAGAGTGTATCCTTTAAACGATGTTATTATTTAAAATAAAGCAATTTAAAACCAATCCATTTTAAGTCATCTTAAATTTCTGCTTATCTAAACATATCAGCAAACTACACGACGTTGTACTCATCGATACGAACCATAGGGTTAATGTAATGATACGGATTTTGCTTGGACCTAATCGATCGTTAAATCGACCAAGACTATTCAAAAACCGCATACGCTAACTGTGGGCATACAACACATCAGAAAAATAACATCAGACTTTTATAAACATCATAATAATGTTACATCAGAGTACAAAATATCAGAGTACATTGAATATAATACAGCGGAAGATAAATTACAATAATTGTAATACAATGTAGCGGCAAAGAATAACTAACACAACGGAAGGCTATAAGTGCTCTTAACACAACTTTAAGCTATGATCCGGAATCCTTCTCAATATATCTGCAAAATAAGCTACTCGACTGCCCCTATGAAAAATATGGGCACCCGAGTTTGCATGTGACTATAGGTCAGTCATGGGACTGGTATGAGAATCTTACTTAACCTATTTAATAATAATGTCAATCACAGGACCATGCCGCTAATGCGGAACGGGTTTACTCCATTGAATTGCCAGTGCATAAACATCAACCATAAATTAACATATGGATCTACAATGCATCAATCAACATGCAATTCCTTAATCTACCCATTTTGGCTTAATCCCTAAACTTAGATTTCAAAATCCAATTCATTTTACAGAAACTATTTCTTTGGACTTTATTTCCCTATTTCTTTTATTTCAAATCATTTGAAATACATATCTATCTTTTATAATAAAGTAGATTTCACTTCGGGATTTCAAAACAAAATATTTGGAAATATGAATTCCAACACGTAATAATGTATACAAACAAGTATGCAACTAAATATCGGTCATGTTCCCTCAGGACCGTGCAGTACGCACCCTAACCGAACCAATATATATATATATATATATATATATGTATGTATGTGCACCTAACGGCTACACTGACATGTACGTTGGGGAAGACATGTACGCCCTTGCACTGTTAGTCAATTTCGGGTCACCCGCATTTTCAGCTACATACTTGCTAAATCATTTTATATCCCGAAGTAGGGAAAATCATTTCACAACATAATCACAAGTATAATCAAATCTGTAAAGATTTCTACTTACAAATCATTTCGAAATCATTGCGTATAGTCCTCGAAATCCTTTCAGTTTTATAAAACATTCCCTGTCCAAACATATTTTGCTTATAAACTGGTCGAGCACAATCCATTCAATCAATCAACTATAACATGTCAATTTTATATGTTGCACATACACAATAAAAAGGAATTTTTATTGCAAACGAATTTTCTATGTTGCTTATGAAAAATAAAAAAAGAAAGTTTTTATTGTCATAACATATTCCTTTTTATTGTGTATGTGGAACATATAAAATTGACATGTTATAGTTGATTGATTGAATGGATTGTGCTCGACCAGTTTATGAGCAAAATATGTTTTTACACTTAGCATTGGATGGGTAGAAATATATGTATGCTAACACCTTGCAAAACACTTCACGATTTGACTATAAGATGGTTAGCAATGTTGTTTATTTCAAAATTAATGAATGATTTTGAAAAGTGATTTCTTAAATAAAAAGAACAGTATTCCCGATTTTGGACAAGGAATGTTTTATAAAGCAGAGAGGATTTCGAGGACTATTCCCGATGATTTTGAAATGATTTGTAAGTAGAAATCTATATAGATTTGATTATAATTGTGATTATGTTGTGAAATGATTTTCCCTACTTTGGGATATAAAATGATTTAGTAAGTATGTGGCTGAAGATGCGGGTGACCCGAAATTGACTAACAG